>JAJEJO010001846.1:90034-193373 GCA_020662805.1 Glaucomys volans | reverse complement strand
GCCTTTGGATTTTTGGGATTGGCTGATCTCACTTAGCATAACAGTCTCCAACATCATCCGAAGCGTACATTTTAGTGCTATGTAGGAAAAAAAATAGGAGAGACATATATTTTATGTTATTTGGGTAATATAAATTTTTTGACTTATTGGCAATATTATAAAAATTAGTGCTTGTGGTCTCTAAGGAAAAAATGATTAGAACTTTTAGCAGTAAATCCCATGTCGCATCTGTTTATACTTTTTGTTATCACAGAAACACCACCACTGAAAGTATATTAAACATGCACCTTCTCCATTAACTAATACCCATGGAAGCAATTTAAATGACCCAGAGAAAACATTTCATGGACTTATGGCACCATTAAAAAATAGCTTTCTCCCAAGAACATTTTATTTTCTCTAAATACATCTGAACTTTAATATGCATGCATGACATATAATACAATTTTTCCTTAAAGTACTTTCAACATGGAAAATATTATTTAAGCTATAACAAAATATTAATGTATGTATGATCCTTTTCACTTTATGTGATGCCATTTTGATGATCTCCTTTTTTCTCAAAAGAATCATTCCAATTTATCTACCTAGATCTTAGAACATAGGTCATTCTTCTCACCCTTTTTTATTTGTTGGGTAGAAACTATGAAAATTAAAACTTTCTGAGACTGGCATATGGCAAGAAAATAAATGTCAATAAATTACTCATAAGCATTTATTGATAAAACATATGCAACTATCAAACAAACTTTCCTTTTGTGTGTCTAAAATGAGCATATAAAATTCATATGATAAAATCAAACATGAAATTGTAACATAATGATAGAAATAACTTTTTTCGATTAATCACTGCACATTATTTCAATATATTTTTACTTCTCAAAACAATCCTGTGAAATGTTGATTGTTTACCCATTTTAAGATAAATAAGGCTCAAACAGTTCAATAACTTTCTCCCCATTAGACACTCAGGATTTGAGGTTTCAGCTTGTACACAAAACTTTAGCTCTATCCACTAAGCTAGAGTAATCTCTTAGAATGACTTAGGCTATTTTAAAAGTCTGTCACAAAGAAACAAATATGGAATGTCTTTTTCTTTTAGTACTTGTTTTCCAAAACAAAATTTGTTTCCTAGTCTTTATAAGCTCAGTTGCAAAATGTAATTTTAGATAATGAAAATGTTCTGGAACTAGATAACTGTAATGGTTCCACCACACTGCAAATGCACCAAATATCACTGAATTCTACACCTTTAAAACTGTTAAAACGGTAAAGTTTATGTTATTTGCATTTACCAAAATAATTTTTTAATGTCATTTGGCTTCTGAAAGGAAGTAATTAGAATGTTATCCTCTACATATTCAGGATCACAAATTTCAAGCTCATTTCTTCATTTCTAAGGTTACACATCTAAATTCTCCCACTTTGCTAGTGGTTCCCAAATTAATTTCTCTAGCAAAAATCTCTTACTGGATCAGACCCTACACATCCCACTTCCTAGTCAACACTTCCACATGAATTTCTAACACACTTAAAACTTGAGTATGCCCAATACCAAGCTCCCAATTATGTATTCTCCCCATCACAGCTCCTTCATCGATAGCCCATCTTAAATCTGCCAACTTCATTCTTCCAGCTGCTCAGAGCAAAGTCCAAATCACTTTGTGTCTCTTCCCGCCCACCCCATCACAAATCCTGAGAGCTGTGCCAAGAATCAGGGTTTCTCAACCTGGGCATCACTGATATTTGGGGACCTGATAATTCTTTCCTTGTGGTAGGAGCCATCCTGTGCACTGTAGGATATTTAGTAGCATCCCTGGTTGTGATAACCAGAAATGTCTCCATACATTGCCAAAATCAACCCTTGTAGAAAAATATGGCCCTCCATATATCCAGAATTCAACCCTTTCTCATGATCTTCCCTGCCATGACCTTGGGTCAAACCATTATCGTCACTCTTTATTTCTGCAGCTTCCTCCTAACTGGTCTTCCTGCTCTACCCTTTTCAACTAGCTACCCACAATGATTGTTTTCAAATTTTACTAAAAAGAAAGTCAGATCATGTCACTGATTACTCAACCCATCCAGTGTCTTTGTATTTCATCCAAAGTAAAAGCTATAAGCCCGGCACAGTGGCGCACGCCTGTAATCCCAGCACTTGGGAGGCTGAGGCAGGAGGATCGTTCAAAGCCAGCCTCAGCAACTTAGCGAGGCCTTAAGCAACTCAATGAGACCCTGTCTCTAAATAAAATACAAATAGGGCTGGGGATGTGGCTCAGTGATGGAGTGCCCTGGGTTCAATCCCCAGTACCAAAAAAATAAAAGTAAAAGCTATGACATCTGAGGACATAGCTGATATGGCCCCATTACCTCTCTGTCCTTATCTCCTCTTGCTCTTCCCATGTTCTCTCTGCTGCAGCATGCTGGGCTCCTCTCTCATCCTTAACCATGCCCCAGGCACACCTGCTTCAGGGTCATTCCTCTGCCGCTACCCTCCATCTGTCATGCCCTTTACTTCAGTATTTCCTCACTTTCTTCAGGTCTTCACTCGAATTCACTTCCTTGAGGTATCCCATGGACAACCTACTAAAACTATCAGTCTCTCTTCTACCACCACATATCCCTCTTCCTTGCCCTATCTTTCTTTCTTAGCACTTCTCCTCATCTAACCTATTCTCTAACTAGTGATCATGTTTAGTACCCTGTTCCTGAGAACTGAGGAACTGTCTGACTTACTCTCAATTATCCATTTTTCTCACATCCATGCAACAGTGTTGGGCACACAGTAAGCACTCAATAAGTATTTATGGAATGAGTGATGACTGCATCTCTTAAAACCAATACTTAGAAATTTTTAGAAACTACCATTCACTTGTGGCTCCAGAGACTACTATCTGTTCACTCCTACAAAGCAGGCACACAAGAATAATTATATACCTAAACTTAAAACAACAGGCAACCTTACTCCTTAACTGATACTCTTCCTAACATGACCCTTCTTTCTTGGCATGAATGACAGATTGCCTGATACTAAATATAGATCAGAGGATCTCACCACAGTGATGACAGGCATTCAACAGCCTTGCCAGGTCAATGACCCCCAGAGCCCAAAATTCACCAGTCTCTCCTTTAGTACAGAAATCTTTAGCAACATAATGTATCACTCACTTATTATTTATCAATCGATTGTTTTTCCGAAACCAGGACTCACCTAGAAATGCCACTAATTTGGATGAAGTTGACTAATATCTAACCTTCTGATTCAGAGGAAAAACAATAGAGACCAACAAAGAGTTTAAATGGTTGACACTACAATCAAAACCCAGAGAATGATTTCTAGGTTTCTAAAATATAATTTAACTGAGTCTCCTTGGAAATCTGTTAAAATTCCAGGTTACATTGGATCTGTGTTCTTGGATTTGATAACATATTGTAAAAAATATTACTAATTTCAACTAAAAACAGCTTTAAAAATCAAAATGAAACATAGTAAACTCATTGATAAATAGGTAACAGGTTTTGAGATTTCAAGTTGTCTTTGAAAGTGGTTATCCAGAACTGCTCCAGGATATTTATTCCTCAAATAAATCTATTTCTTACCCTTAAAATAGTGCTTCATCCATGTCATTAGTTTTTATAAAAACAAAAACTAGAAACCATAGGAATGCAAAGCAACAGGGAAAGAAAAAATAAACAAAAGGAAACTTGTGAAATAACTTATTGAATTACTATGCAATCATTAGAAGATGAGGTTGAACTATGTGCTCAAAGATGTAATATTCGTCAAGACCTCATCATATGATAAATCAAGCTGCAAAAAGAAATATAAGAGTATGATTTTAATTGTGCATTTGTATTAATTAGATATTTTCATATCCATCATTCTCTACCATCCTTCCAGCCCGAAGGCTCACCTGTATGGATTCAATAGGCTCTTTTCTCTTGTGGCCTCTGGTGGGGTTCAGTCAATGAAAACCCTGGCAGGAGATGTAAGGGCAGGAGAGAGTGAAGTAAGATCCATTCATTCTCCAGTTCCCTTCCTAGTTGTTACTTTTGTTTGGTTCTAGCCCTCCAAAGGCCATGGCATCTAGAAGACACTATATCTGTAGCTATTCCCTCAGTAAAGTTTTCTCTCGAGATTCTAGGAACATTCTTGGTCCTTGCCCCTGAAGGCCTAGAAGTTGTAAAGACCCCCAAATGATGTAACCTGGGGGCACAGCACAATCCCTGGGGCTGTCTTCAAACCCTCCTCAGGCTCACCCATATTTGTAAATAGTGTTTTTCCCAGGCATTTCTTTCCTGGAAAAATCCTAAATAATATTAATAGTAATACTTGTGTGTTGTAATTTATATACATAAATATGTACAATATAATTACACATGCAAGGAAAATTTTAGAAGAACACAAAAGAGATCGCAGAATGCAATACATGGTCTGGATTTTTGCTTTCAATTTTATACTGCTTAAATTTTCCTATTTAAAAATATATGATCAGGAATAAAAATTTGGTTTAGAAGCAAAACCAAATGAGAGAAATGTATCTTACTACCTTTGTAATGAAACAGTAAAGAGGGAAGGAAGCAATGAACACCAGGGAAAATGAGAATAATGACCTAGATACTCATTTCGAACATGCATTGTATCTGATAGAACTGATTCTCTCTGCTAAAACTCAAGTTTGACAGTTATCAAAGTATTCATTCAGTGTAGAGTTGATTCTGCTTCTTCATGTTCCATTGACCTACTTTTAGAAAACCATGTATTTTTAAATTTGCTTCAAAATAAGCCTACTTTGTTAACACATCTCATTCATCTCAAATTTGCTACTTTCCATTTTAATTGCATTTTTGGAGAACTTAAAACAGGAGTATAGTCAAATAAATATGCTTATTTCAATATGATAAAATTTCTCTTTTATTATTAAAATAAAATATTTCCATTTGCAGAAATGCAATATTGACTTTTAAAACTATTTCAAAGCCTCCTAAAACTACTGTAAGGGGTAAAAACACAAATCACTGGTGTGGTATTGGAGCCACAATTAAATTAATTTATAGGGACTTTAATGCAATTAAATTTCCTCTAGACTGTATCTCTAATGGTGCTGGAGTTTTTTACTTAATATCCTTTAAAGCATAATTCACTTTCATTTTTGCAAAGTCATTTAAATATTACAAATATCACTTTTATACATATTTCCATGATGACAATATGTTCACAGTCTATTTAATTTACAGATGATGAGACCAAAATGAAAACTCTGAGGACCATAGATCTTCTACAACATCACATTTTCCTTCCACTATATCATGAGTATACATTGTCTATATTTGCAAGAAAGAATTCTTGAAACAGTAATAAATATTTTACATGTTCTGATTGTGAAACTTTAAGAAAATTAAAATCCAGAAGAACAAAAAAGTATCAGTGACACAAAAAGCCAAGATATATGGGGCTCATAATTTAACTTAATAAATTATTAACTTTGAAATTAAATTTAACAAAATTTTTCCCAGCTCAATTAAGGAAATATTTAGGGAAGAACATAAGTTAGATATAAGCATTCAAACCCCCACTCAACTTATTTATATATATAAAAGATTATGCATGATATAGCAGAGGATCCCCAAAATCATTAAGATGACCTTATAGTCACAACTAATTGGCAAAGCTGTTAGAATAATATTTCATGCTCCCAAACCTAGATTTACAGGATTTATGCTGGAAAGTATTTAATAATAAATAGCTAACTAGTTTGAACCCTGAAAGAGAGAGTCATACAGAACTGTTCCAAAGCATTTTTAGCACAGGATACCAGCTACATTCAGATGTCATTTTTGCTGCAACTGTGCTACACAGTGGGAAACATTTCACAAAGAAGAAGTAGATATAACTATGGAAATCATAACTTTAATTGACAACAACATAAAAATTTCGAAGCATAACAAGCATCACGGATAGAGGTGACAATTATGCAGGAATAAAAATCCAATGTAAGCTATAAAATAAAGGGTTTATTTTTCCTACATGTATATTTCCCACCATTCCACAAATAAGATCAAGGATGGAAAAAATGGTCTCTCATTAATGACAATGGGACAAAGGAGCCTCCAGGACATTCCTACCTGGTTTCCAGATGAACTGATTTTCTTTTTTGCCTTCCAAGTGAGCCGCATGACATAGCAAGAGAGAAAGCAGTAGAAACAGCTTCCTCATGCTCCTCCATATCCAGTGAGTGACAGACAGATTGCCCTTTGGAAACATTCTTCAAACTTTTCAGCCTCTTGATTTGCCTATTCCTAAAGAATAAAAGAAAATCAGGTTAAGTTTTTTCTGTTCAGAAATGATGAAAACTCACTTTGACTGCTGGAACTTTATCATGATTGTATTACAAATTTTCCATTACCATAAAGATGATAACACATAATATCAACATTTGAAGTTCAGCAGTTAATCCTTCACACTTTCAATCCTCACCCACAGAAGCCATCACTGATTCTATGGACTTGGAAGTCCCACAGTCAGGTACTTCCATTCTTAAGAGAAAGCAAGATTGGCAGAGAACTGGTATGTATGCTCCCTTCCACTCAGCCAAATTCCAAGGAGTTCACGAATGGGAGAGAAAGATAAGTAAACACAACAAAGTTCAAAAGAGGGTGAGGAATCCTCTAACAGAAGCATGAAAAAAGTAGATGGGAAGACTGAAGACAAGGCAATTATTCTTCTGTGCTGAGAAAAAGAAGGGGGAACTTCACACAAGATTCTAGCTGAGAAGAGCCTAGGGAATCATAAGGGTTAGAGGGAATCAGGAAGGACATAGGAGCCAGAATGAACCACAAGGCATGGAAATGCATGTTGTGTTGGGAGACTGGTGGTGAGGTGGGTGGTTGATGGAAAGGACACAAGGGGCAGGAAAGAATGGAAAGAGATGAGGGACACAATACAGATGGTGGGGGGCATATAATAAAGAGTCTTGAATACTATATAAGAGATGTGGGCCTCATGCTGTGGATAGTACCAAGAGGAACTCTGAGAAGAGAATGACTGAAATAACCAACATGAGTGTGCATAAGGATTATTACTGGATGATGCTAAAGAAATTGGGGGCAGTTAAGAAACTAATAAAATAGTCCAGGTGACTAATGATAGATGAAAAGAACAGGAACAATTTGGGAGGTAGGGCACAGGTTGGATTAAAAGAATCCATTGACAACTGGATATGCTGTATAAGAGGAAGGAGATGAAACAGGACAGCAAGATGGCAAACTTAGATGACTGAACTGATGGGACCCCTGTACCAAAGAGGGTGTTACGGTTTGGATGTGAGGTGTACCCAAGAGTTCATATGTGAGACAATGCAAGAAGGTTGAGGGAAGAAATGATGGGGTTGTGAGAGTCTTGACCCAATCAGTGATTAATCCCTTGATAGGGTTAACTGAGTGGTAGAGTGTGGCTGGAGGAGGTGGAAACTGGGGCGTGGCTTTGGGGTATATATTTGTATCTGGCAAGTGGAGACTACTCTTCCTGCATCCTGATCAGCATGTGAGCCACTTCCCTCCACTACACTCTTCCACCATGATGTTCAGCCTCACATTGAGCACTGAGGAATGGAGCCAGACCTCTATGAATTGAGACTTCTGAAACCATGAGCCCTTAAATAAACTTTTCCTCCTCTACAATTATTCTGGTCAGATCTTTCAGTTGCAGCAGTAAAAAGGCTGACTAAAACAGAAGGGAAAGAGGAAGAGGAATGGATTTGAAAGGGAAGATAAAAAGAATTTAGAGTATTTGGAGTCCAATGTGCTGCCAGACATCCAGTACATTTTTTGTTTGTTTGGTTTTTGCTTTTGTGTTTTTGATTTTGGTGCAAAGTACTGAACCCAAGGCCTTGTACATTCTAGGCAAGGCTCTGTCACTGAACTATAACCTTCAGGTACAATTTTCTAAAATATAATAAAAGGTTGAAATGTAGGTCAGTTATAGAGTGCTTGCCTAGCATGTACGAAGCCCTGGGTTCAATACCAAGCAATGCAAAGTAAAAAAATAAATGAAAGGAAAGAAAGAAAAGAAAAAGAAATTCTCCATGGTGTTAAAGACAGCTGAGAAAACATTCCATAATATATAAATTACGAAAAAAGATGTAAAGAGACACAGGCACAAGGGGGTAAAAGAACATTGAACAGTACAAAAGGATATCAAGGGTAGAAGTTAAAATTGCTAAAGATTGATGGCAAGTCTAAATAGGAGCTTCCTAGTGACCAAAGGAAAAAAATAACTACCCTAGCCATATAGTCCTCATGTGTATAACTCCTTTTTTTTTCTTTTTTTTCTCCAAGAGAAGCCATTGCCCTGATCTCAAGCATGGAAGGAATTTACCCCAGGAGTCCTCATAAATACAGATGATGCTGAGCACTGTGATGAACACTTTACTTCATCAAATAAAACAGACAACAGCAAGTTGCATATGGCAGAGTCTCTTGGCACTCCCGGAAAACTCCCAGGGTGCAGTAACAAAGTACAAGTCACTAAAATTTATTCTACAAGGAGTCAAGCAATGAAGTTCAAGTACACAGCTCTCCAATGGCCTGTATCATTTAGGGATGAAGAGAATACTTTGAAAGGCAACCAAAAGCTTTTTTTAAAAGTTCCATATTATGAACCAAGACCAAGAATAGTAAAAGCGGAGGGCTCTGGCTAAAATAAAACAATGCCCACTTTCCCCATGTTTTCTTTAAGAGTGGCCTCTTGGAGGATTTCATGGAACCCTTGGAGCATCACTAGACACAATCCTAAATCCTCTGCCCTGGATAATGGAACTAGCAAATTTCCTTGGTGCAAACAATCAAGAATATGTCTGATCATAGCTGTGCTTTTGCTAAGGGCCAAGCAATTTTAGATACTAAATTATGGTTTGTTCTAAGTCAATTGGAAGCCCATATAGCACTTATGTGTAAGGCAGAAAAATATAATCCCTGCTCAAGTAAAAACATGTTAAAGTTAGTATATTATTGCAGAACCTTAATTGGTCTGGCCATGAGCTATTTTCCAGAACCCCCCTGGACAGCAGCCAGAATGCGAATACAGGCCCACTCTAGCATCCTTGCCAATGTGAAGATTCAGAGACACATACATCATTATCAGGAAGCATATTCCATGTCCTTCATCCCATTCTGCAGGTGAAAAGACTGTTACATTCCAGGTTGGAGCTACCACAGAGCTAGAGAAGGCCCTCAGGGAGTGGTAGGGACAGGGCACAGTCACAGGCTTTACAAGTCAGTACCTACAGTGTCTGGTGCAAAAAGCTGTGAGTTCAGCAATGGATGCATGGAGGAAGGAGATTCCCCTTCTATCCTAGAAGCCCTGGAATCTCAAATTCCATGCCCATTTTCCCTTGCAAGTTAGCATCTGACTATGAATTGTGGCCCCTTAAATGAAGACATCTTTCAACATCCAGAGATACCCTCAAAGATGGATATAACCCATCAATAAAGGCAAATTTACATGCTTTTAAGAAACAATGGGCATTGTTTCATATTTTCAAACCTGCCTTTGTTTTGTGTATCAATAGATGGTCACTCCACTTTTGTTGAAAGGTGGACTGAAGCCAGGACATTATTTTATTAGAAACCCCAACAGAGATCTGGCCTGGAGCGGAGGCAGTCGCCAGCTCCAGAGGGGAGGTTAGGCCCTTCGGCGCCATTTTACAGCTTCCCTGGCAGAGAGTGACCACCTGCCAATGACTGAGCCCCCAGTGAGGAGCTCAGGTCTTCCTGGGCTCTCAAGCCCAGTGTCTCCATCACTGAGCACAGTTCTGTGCCCCCACCCCAACTTGGTCTAGTGCCCTACACCCTGGCCCAGGGTCTAGCACCTTGCTGTATCTGATTGTCTATCAACACCAGGTTGCCTCTGCCCAGAAGCATTGATCATTCCCAACTTGGAGGTAGTGGGGCAGCAGCTTTCTTGGGTCACCACTTGATCAAACACCTCTCAAACATCAGGTGAGTTACTGGAAATCTGTAGGGACACTTTAAGTCTTTACAGGAAAATTGCAATCCCTCTGATTCACACTACTAGAAGGGAAGATACAAGAGCAACATGAGAAAACACGGGAAGAAAGTGTCCCAAACAAATCTAGATGATATATAAAGAGAACCCAAAGACAGCATGGTAGAAGGAATGACAGAAAGGGAATTCAGAATGTTCATAATTAAAATGATCCGAGAAGAGAATGATGTGATGAGAGAGCAGATTCAGGCTATGAATAATCAGCTAATAGAGCAATTGCAGGAAGCAAAAAATCATTTCAATAAAGAGATAGAAGTTCTGAGAAAAAAGCAAACAGAAATCCATGAAGGAAACAAGGAAATGAAGGAAACAATCAACCCAGTTAAAAACTCAATAGAAAGCATAATTAACAGAATAGATCGCTTGGAAGACAGAACTTCAGACAATGAAGACAAAATATTTAATGTTGAAAACAAAGTCGAACAAACAGAGAAGATGGTTAGGAATCATGAACGAAACCTCCAAGAAATATGGGATATCATTAAAAGACCAAATTTAAGAGTTATTGGGATTGAGGAAGGCACAGAGATACAAACCAAGGGAATGAATAATCTGTTCAATGAAATAATATCAGAAAATTTCCAAATATGATGAATGAGATGGAAAATCAATTACAAAAGGCTGACAGGACACCAAACGCACAGAATTACAACAGACCCACACCAAGGCACATTATAATGAAAATACCTAACATACAAAACAAAGATAGAATTTTAAAGGCTGGGAGAGAAAAGTATCAGATTACCTACAGGGGGAAATCAATACGGATATCAGCAGATTTCTCAGCCCAGACCCTAAAAGCAAGAAGGGCCTGGAACAACATATTTCAAGCTCTGAAAGAAAATGGATGCCAACCAAGAATCTTATATCCAGCAAAACTTACCTTCAGATTTGATGACGAAATAAAGTCCTTCCATGATAAACAAAAGCTTAAAGAATTCACAAAGAGAAAGCCTGCCCTACAGAACATTCTCAACAAAGTATTCAAAGAGGAAGAAATGAAAAATAACAATCTCAGTCACCATGGGGAGGAACTACCCTAAAGAAAGAGTCAATCAAAGGAGAAACAAAGTTAAGCTAAAAACCCCCAAAAGGCTAAAATGACGGGGAATACAAGTCATATCTCAATAATAACCCTGAATGTAAACGGCCTAAACTCATCAATCAAAAGACATAGACTGGCAGACTGGATTAAAAAGAAAGACCCAACAATATGCTGCTTTAAGAGACTCATCTCATAGGAAAACATGCCCACAGACTAAAGGTGAAAGGTTGGGAAAAAGCATACCATGCACATGGACTGAGTAAAAAAGCTGGGGTTTCCATCCTCATTTCAGATAAAGCAGACTTCAAGCCAAAGTTAGTCAGAAGGGATAAAGAAGGACATTTCATATTGCTTAAAGGAAGCATAAATCAGCAAGACATAACAATCATGAATATTTATGCACCAAACAATGGTGCATCCATGTACGTCAATCAGATCCTTCTCAATTTCAGGAATCAAATAGACCAACACACAATAATAGTGGGGGACTTTAACACTCCTCTCTCACCGTTGGACAGATCTTCCAAGCAAAAATTGAACAAAGAAACCATAGGACTCAATGACACAATCGATAATTTGGACTTAACGGACATATATAGAATATTCCATCCTTCAAAAAGCGAATACACTTTCTTCTCAGCAGCTCATGGATCCTTCTCTAAAATAGACCATATGTTATGCCACAAAGCTACTCTTAACAAATACAAAAACATAGAGATACTACCTTGTATCCTTTCAGATCATAATGGAATGAAACTAGATATCAATGAAAAAGTTAAAAACAGAAACTACTCCAAGACCTAGAGATTAAATAATATGCTATTGAATGATACATGGATAACAGAAGACATTGGGGGGAAATTAAAAGATTCTTAGAGGTCAATGAGAACAAACATACAACATATCAAAATCTCTGGGATACTATGAAAGCAGTGCTAAGAGGAAAATTCATTGCATGGAGTGCATTCAATAAAAGAATGAAAAGTCAACAAATCACTGACCTCACATTACAGCTCAAAGCCCTGGAAAAAGAGGAATAGATCATCACCAAAAGTGGTAGAAGACAGGAAATAATCAAAATCAGAGCTGAAATCAATGAAATTCAAACAAAAGAAATAATTCAAAAAATTGACAAAACAAAAAGTTGGTTCTTTGAAAAAATAACAAAATTGATAAATCCTTAGCCTCGCTAACAAAGAGAAGGAGAGAGAAACTCCAAATTGCTAAAATTCGTGATGGAAATGGAAATATTACAACAGACACAATTGAAATACAAAACATAATAAGAAGTTACTTTGAAAATTTATACTCCAACAAAATAGAAAACCTCGAACACATCAACAGGTTCCTAGAGGCATATGAACCACCCAAACTGAATCTGGAGGACATACACAACTTAAATAGATCAATTTCAAGCAATGAAACAGAAGAAGTCATCAAATGCCTACCAACAAAGAAAAGTCCAGGACCGGATGGATTCACAGCCGAGTTCTACAAGATCTTCAAAGAAGAGCTCATTCCAATACTCCTCAAAGTATTTCATGAAATAGAGGAGGAGGGAACCCTTCCAAACTCATTCTATGAAGCTAAAATCACCCTGATACCAAAACCAGAGAAGGACACATCGAGGAAAGAAAATTTCAGACCAATATCCCTAATGAACATAGATGCAAAAATTCTTAACGAAATTTTAGTGAACCGCATACAAAAGCATATTAAAAAGATAGTGCACCATGATCAAGTGGGATTCATCCCGGGGATGCAAGGTTGGTTCAACATCCGGAAATCAATCAATGTAATTCACCACATCAACAGGCTTAAAGTCAAGAACCACATGATTATTTCAATAGATGCAGAGAAAGCATTTGATAAAATTCAGCACCCCTTCATGCTCAAAATACTAGAAAAAATAGGGATAGTGGGGATATTCCTTAACATTGTAAAGGCTATTTATGCTAAGCCCACAGCTAACATCATTCTAAATGGAGAAAAATTGGAAGCATTCCCCCTGAGAACTGGAACAAGCCAGGGATGCCCTCTCTCGCCACTACTATTCAACATTGTTCTTGAAACTCTAGCCAGAGCAATTAGACAGACCAAAGAAATTAGAGGAATACGAATAGGAAAAGAAGAGATCAAACTATCCCTATTTGCTGATGACATGATTCTCTATTTAGAAGACCCTAAGAATTCCACCAGAAAACTTCTAGAACTCATAAATGAATTCAGTAAAGTAGCAGGATATAAAATTAATGCTCATAAATCTAATGCATTTTTATTCGTGATGCATCCTCTGAGAGAGAAATTAGGAAAACTACCCCATTCATAATAACCTCAAAAAAAAAATAAAATACTTGGGAATCAATCTAACAAAAGAAGTGAAAGACCTCTACAATGAGAACTACAGAACACTAAAGAAAGAAGTTAAAGAGAATCTGAGAAGATGGAAAGATCTCCCATGTTCTTGGACAGGCAGAATTAATATTGTCAAAATGGCCATACTTCCAAAAGTGCTATACAAATTCAATGCAATTCCAATTAAAATCCCAACAATGGACTTCATAGAAATAGAGCAAGGAATCATGAAATTCATTTGGAGGAATACGAGACCCATAATAGATAATGCAATTCTTAGCAAGAATATTGAAGCAGGGGTATCACAATACCAGACCTGCAACTATACTACAGAGCAATAGTAACAAAAACAGCATGGTTTTGGCACCAAAATAGACAGGTAGATCAATGGTACAGAATAGAGGACACAGAGACAAACCCACATAAATACAGGTATCTCATACTTGACAAAGGAGTCAAAAACATACAATGGAGAAAAGACAGCCTCTTCAACAATTGGTGCTGGGAAAATTGGAAATCCATATGCAGCAAATTGAAACTAAACCCATATCTCTCACCCTGTACAAAACTCAACTCAAAATGGATCAAGGACCTAGAAATTAGACCAGAGACCCTGCACCTAATAGAAGAGAAAATAGGTCCAAATCTTTATCACGTTGGCCTAGGACCAGATTTCCTTAACATGACTCCCAAAGCACAAGAAATAAAAGCAGGAATCAATGATTTGGATAGAGTCAAACTAAAAACTTTTCCTCAGCAAAGGAAACAATCAGCAATGTGAAGAGAGAGCCTTCAGAGTGGGAGAAAGTCTTTGCCACACACACTTCAGATAGAGCACTAATCTCCAGAATCTACAAAGTACTCAAAAATCTTTACACCAAGAATACTAATACCCCAATCAATAAATGGGCCAAGGAAATGAACAGACACTTTACAGAGGAAGAACTACAAGCAATCAACAGATTTATGAAAAAATGTTCAACATCCCTCGTTATAAGAGAAATGCAAATCAAAACCACCTTAAGATTTCATCTTACCCCAATTAGAATGTCTTTTATTAAGAATGCAGGCAACAACAGGTGTTGGTGAGGATGTGGGGAAAAGGGTACACTCATACATTGCTGGTGGGAGTGCAAGTTGGTGCAGCCACTCTGGAAAGCAGTGTGGAGGTTCCTTAAGAAACTTGGAATGGATCCACCATTTGACCCAACTATCCCACTCCTTGGCCTATACCCAAAGGACTTAAAATCAGACTACTACAGTGATGCAGTCACATCAAGGTTCATAGCTGCTCAATTTACAATAGCTAGATTGTGGAACCAACCTAGATGTCCTTCAATAGATGAATGGATAAAGAGACTGTGGTATATATACACAATGGAATATTACTCAGCCCTAAAGAAGAATAAAATTATGGCATTTGTAGGTAAATGGATGATGTTGGAGACTATTATGCTAAGTGAGATTAGCCAATCCCAAAGATCCAAAGGCCGAATGGTCTCTCTGATAAGTGAATGATGATGCATAATGTGGGGTCGAATGATGGCAAGAATGGAGAAAGGATAGAGAGCATAGAGGGAAGGGAGGGGTGGGGTTGAGTTAGGGGGGTAAGAATAATAACAGTATATGTGACAGACATCATCGCCCTGTGCACATGTATGAATGCACAGATGGGGTGACTGTACTTTGTGTACAACCAGAAAAACAATTGCTGTACTCCATTTGTGTTCAATGAATCAAAAAATTAAATAATAAAAAAAGACACCCCAACATAGGGTTTTCACTACACATGCAGATGTGCATATACTCACACACACAAAGAGGTGATTAATACTGTATTATATGGAATTGAAACAAAGACTTTAGCCTGGACTTTTTTCAGAAAATGTCATGGCCAACTATTCCACTGAAGCAGTAGGAAAAAAAATCTACATCCATCTTGTTACCATAAAACAAAAAGACTTCTGGAGAAGTTACAAAGCTTCTTCCTAGAGAGAAACATACCCCTAAGAAAGCTGGCCTTCTATATAGCAATGAATCTAAGTCAATGTCACATTAGAGGGTGTTTGATAAAAATGATTGCATTTTAGGGTTGTTGATTCCAAACTATTTCCAAAATTAATAAGGTAACTATGTTGCAGGACCAGCTCTCTACTGAAGCTACCCTTTTCATGACACAGAATCACCCTGGAATAGGAGAAGATTTTGTCCATTCTCAGTGGGAGGCATGCATCCAACACATCTAAAATATATTCAAGCCATTAAAATGTAAACTAAGAAAAAGTTGGACCAAAAGCATATTTGCTCTACTCTAAATGGGTGTAGATAGGAAGCCAAAAAGAGATTTTAAAGGATTATGAGTTCCAATGAGATTCACATGAGCCAGAATGAGTAGCCAAAGGTTCACTCACAAATACTTTGAGTTTTTCATCAATCTTTGCATTCATTTTGTTTGGAAATAAATATTAATATTATCTTAACACAGGTTACTATGAGCCTTGGTCTCCTCCTAGCTCTCTCACCAGCCAAAAGCTTGTATGGACACTGCAAAAGGACTTTTTAATGCCTTCACAGTTCCTTCTGTATTTACCTATGCCAGGACCCAACTCTCAGCATGGAAGATGCTGGGCAGAGTGGCTTAGAGAACCTACTGCACTCTTGGAGTCACCATATCTCCTAGCGGTCACTAATAAAGGAGAGTACCAGTAGGAAACCTAAGACAAATCTGAAACAAGAACAACACAAAGTCCAAAACAAATCTTAGGTAATGAGCAAAAGATCTCAATTCAGGATGCAACAGTAACCTTCCTCCTAAAATGACCCACACATTTTAGGTTTTGTATTACCTATATCACTGTATCTCATTACCTCCCTTTTTCCAACCAAGAAGCTTGAGGGCAGAGAATAGGAGACCAGCATCAATGGAGCTTCCTCCATCAATCCTGCTGCAAATATTTCACACATAAATAAAATGAGACTCTGCTGAGCTGATGGAAAATGCAAGATGGAATTTGAACACAGGTTTGTCTTACTAAACTGTGTTGCCTCTCTTTCCCCCAAATGCCTGAAACTCACTAAATTATTCCTTAGAAGACACTAGGAATCATTCTGATGCCTGTAACCTGAGGAGCCACAGAAAAGTTCACTATAAACAAAATGAGAGGACAAGAACCAGATTCCACTCCACTGTTTGTATAACACAAATGAAAAAATGCTCCAGCTATGATAAAATATGGTATGCAGAGATGTGCAACCCATGATGGCATGAATAATTTATATCATGAAGGTCGTTGAATTTCCAAATCAACTTATTTACTATATATCTTAGCATCCAAAATGTATTTGCAAGGTTAGCTCTAAACTGATGAATACTAAGAGAAATAAAAACACAGTTTCTCCCTTTAGCCTTAGTTTTCTAATAATTTAAAGCCCATTCAAACTATGAAAAATGTGCCCTATACTTCATATGCATTTCATTTTCTTTTAAATATATTCTTATCATCGAAGTCCTTGAATATTTAGAAGGTACAAAACTTAAAAAATAAAATAGAAACCATTCCAATTTGCTTTCAGCCTGAAGGAATAGAAATGAATGGGAGAAAAGCAAACTGTGATTATGCATATCCCCATAGTGCCATCTCATGGCAACTGTGCAGAGAAGATGGCTCAGTAATGATAGGCGATTAACAGGCTAATTTCTGATAACAACGTTATGCATTCTAATTCATCTTCTATGATGTGCTTACCATATGCTACTATATACAAGATATTGACCTCAGTACTTCCTTAAGCCTCTCCATGGTCCTGTGAAATAGTTATTCATGTTGCCTCCCATTTTAGAGATGAGGAAACTGAGGCATACAGGATTAAATGACAAGCTCAGCTCACAAAGGTAGCTAGTTGTTTGCAAGAGACCTCAGCAGTGTTCCTCTGAAACAAAATAAACTAATGTTGAAAGTTAACATTGACAGAAGCAATTTCTCATGTTCCTGAAAAAGTAGATCCTTTTCAAACCTGTGGGTTCTGTGAGCAGCTTGTCTGAGGCAAGTTATACACCATTTCCCTAAATCCTCATAGTAAAATTGTGAACAATTATTCCTATTTTGTGGCAAAAGAGTATCATCATTAAAGTATGCCCAAAGTCACCTCAGCCAAAAGGTGTTAAAGATGGGTCACAAAACAGTCCGGATACCACAGCACCTGCCTTTACCACATTACTCCTGAACCCTGGCAGGTCACCAGATGACCTAAAAGCTGAGGGTCCTCAACTATAAAATGAGGATGACAGTCACCCCACAACTTATAGGGGAGTAAGATGAAATAAAATATAGAAGAAAGTGTGTAAGTGAGGGTATGCCAGAGAATGTGTTCTCACTAAGGGGTTGTCATTGTTACTATAATCATTGTTCTCTCAACATTCAGAAAAACCCTTACTCCAGCTATACTTAAAGAAGACTTCCAATGCAATCCTGCCCTGCAGCAAAGAAATGGGAGATGATTTTTCAACATCCTAATCTTGTGACTGGTGCTATATTTCTAAAGAGCTAAGAATACTCTTCTACCAAGAGTCCCATTAAAGATTCACACTGACCCTGTGAAGGAGAAAACAGGTATTATCATCTCTATTTAATGAGAAAGTAACCTCTGGTCTTGCAATGACAAGATGTTTAGTAACATTCTCAGGCCTTTTACCACCAATCTCTTCCGTGACGTACTCCAGAACAGTACTTCTGCTGGTATTGAAAACTCATGACATCAAATGAAATCATGTGGTACATAGTTATGCATCATAAAAATATAAAGTCACACTGGTTTTGGTTTGCTGAATTAATCAATGCAATAGGTTGCATCATGTAGTGAAACCACAGAAAATTCTGCAAAACAGTTGACCCAAATATTTTACCTATCTCTGAACAAACTTTTGCCAGAGGCCACAACAAAAAGAGAGCTTGAAATAGGTCTTCTGACACTTTCAAAGCTACAACTTGGTAGAGGTGACAGATATTACTTATTATCCCTTTCTTCTAGAGGTAGGGCTCTTTTAGGAAGTCTACAAGCCCGTCGTGAGAGAAGAAAGAAAGAAAGAAAGAAAGAAATTTTGAAAGAAAGAAAGGAAGGGAGGGAGGGAGAGAAAGGAGGGAGGGAGGGAGGGAAGGAAGGAAGCAAGCAAGCAGGGGGGAGGGAAGGAGGGAGGGAGGGAAGGAAGGAAAGAAATCATATTCCCAGATTTGTTTGTCACCAAACCAGTCATGAAACATGGTTCTGGTCAATGATTTGTAAGCAGAAGTGTCAAGGGTGTGAAGACCTCCCTGGTCAATAAAAATATAAAATCCCAAAAGAAAATATGATCCTTTGCAACTGGCCCCTTTTCAAAAGAACACAGATATAATACCTTCAGTTGCTAGAATTATCTTGAGACCAAAGAGAGGAACACCATCTCCTAAAAGTGAAGAAGTACGGAAATACAAAAGAATCCTGAGTCTCAGACTCAGCTTCCTCATGGAGCTACAGTTACTGTTTTAGATCTTAAACTACTAGATATTTTGTGACAATAACACCTTCATTTTGAAGCCACTATTTTGGGTATTTCATTACATGAGCTTAAAGTAACTCAAGTCCTGCAGTATCCATGTCACGAGGGGCAGAGGTTCTATACATAAACATCTATTCATATGAATGTGTCTGTCTCTATGACTTCTACAAATTGAAGTACAACTTTTCATCTCATGTGATTCAAGCAACACATTGGAACATCCTGATGACCTGAGCATGGATCACTAGATCTACTGAGGTGAGGTGGCTTCTTCATATAATATACACATTACTCCCAGAAAATCATCTGCATCTATTGTCATTTCTCATACCTGTTAATCCAGCAAAGAAAGAGGTGCTTCACTTACGATGGCAACTGCATACACAGAAGCTGTATAAAACAGTTTTTTCTCACGAAGGCATCTGAGGCTGGTACAATGCTCTGGATTCCCCAGTGAGAACAAGCCCATCTGCACAGGTAGAGGCTACAGAAAGAACACATCTATGCAGTTTTCTTCTGTGTAGTTGCCACACCCACCTGAACGAGTCATGACACATTCTTGTGATTTTAGAACCAGCTTGTCATCACTCCACAGAAAGTCATCTCATCTCATTTCCTCAAAGAATCATCTCACTACTCCCAGCATTCTGATGGATTGATTTTCAGATGTGAAAGTTTGTTTTTTGTTTTTTGTTTTTTTCAGGATGACTTCTGGGCTTTTGGTCTAGTTAAATGTGCAGACATTATTGAGATGGTGATATGGAAGTGAGAACTGGGCTGTGAGTTATGCAGGGAACAAAGAGCTCTGCTTTCAGTTACTTATGTTCCAGTTGTCTATCAGATATCCACGTGGAGCTGTTGATTGGTAAGTGCATGCGTGAGGTCAGAGAATTCAGAAGAGGAGATGGGGAATAGAGATGGAGAAATGAGATATGGTATGAAGCTTTAGGAATAAATACATTCATCTCTGAGAGTGAACAAAGCTGGAAAAGAACTGACAGAGCCACACCAATTTAGAGGACAGTATAAGGAGGACATACCAGAAATGGAGGCTCAAAAAAGGTAGCCAGTGAGAAATTAAAACAAAATTTTAAAAAGGAAGAATTTAATGTTTCTCTCTCAAGTGAAGAAAGTGCTTTAGAAGGAGGGAGTAGTGGAAGATTTGTACAACTAAGGATTCAAACCAAAAGTTGATTCAGTTGTTATACAATTTTTGTGCACCAGATAGCTGACGAATTACTCTTTCTTTATAAATAAGTTAAAAATATTTCACTCTATCACCCCCAAAACACAAAGGAATAGAAAAAGTTGGATATTGCCTAAACTTTTAACTTTCTCAAGTAGCAGACTTTTTTGCAAAGAAAAAATGTTTACTGTTTTAATAGAAATAAAATTTAAAACATAGTCACTAAAGAAAAGATAAAAATCTATATAATTTCCTATTTGAAGTTTAGGTTAGTTATAAAAAGAAAATGCATCCCATTTGAAAATCTTACATTCTGGAAAGAGTGCTAAAATAGATATAATATCTTCTGTGGATAGTTTAAGAAATAAAATAGATACATATGGTGTTAGTCTATAGTCCATCCTTCTTGAAGGTGCAGGGATTTAATAATCTCTTTTTACCAAATTGTATACATATGTGCACATTATGTGTACCTACACACATTGTATAAATTATGTAGAGAGAGGGATTTTATGTGGGCTAATATTTAATACTCTAAAGAACTTCATAAGAATTCAGGATAACTAGGCTGTATAAGTAAGATACATCCTTTTTTCAAATGTGTTGACCTTTAAAATTAAAAATACTTAATTACTCATTAATATTTCCTACAATGTAAGATTCTAAATATTTAATGTCAGAACAATTATCCAGTTAAACTATAAACATAGCTTTGTGTTCTTTTGATTAATTATGTATCCACTGTTGCAAAGGAATTTATTGAAAAGTGTGTCCACAGTTGACATGAAAATAATAATATGTTCATAAGCCTATAAAATTTTCTAGCAATCTCCTCCATTATATTTTAAAAGTTTTCATTTACTATGGATGTGCACTGACCATTAATAAGTTGCTCATTAGATTCTTTGGTAGAATATACTTTCATCCTGTGTCATCTCCACTTCCCAAAACAGTGGAGGCTTCTGAAAGAAAACATTCCAAATAAAGTTGAAATGCAAAAGGAGTGTTTAGATTTTTTAAATTATGTAAATGACAAAAAAAGTTGCAAGAATATGTTTGACCAAGGGAAGACAGATTGCATCCTTTCCACTAGCATCTTCAAGGCTGTGAAAATATTTTAAACAGATCAACACAGCCTGAAGACAATTATCTTGAAGTACATTTCATTTATCGTTTTCCTACCTTAAAAACTGCAGTACATTCAATCAATATCTACATCCAATCTCAAAGTAACAGAAATTAATGCTCTATCTTCATGACTATATCACACAATTAAAGTGTATGCATACGTAAACACTGTTTCAATTGTACCTATTTATTAAATGTAGCATGATAACTTGACACATGTATGTAATGTATAATGGTCAAATCAGGGAAATGGGCATTTCTATCCCCTGTAAAGATTTATCATTTCTTTGTGTTTAGAACCTCCCAACTTTTGTACTTCTCTCAATTTATATAATAATTTGCTACAAACTATAATCACCCTACAGTACTGCTGAACACCACAACTTATTCCTCCCAATGATATTTTGATACCTGTTATCTGACATCTTTCTGTCTCTCCTCCCCTGACCCTTCCTTCTAATAATCAGATTATACTCTCTACATTCATGAAATTGACTCTTTTATTTTCTGTATATGGTATGTCCCTCTCTGTACTTGGCTTATTTCACTTAACATAATGTCCTCCAGTTCAATCCATGCTATTGCAAATGTCAAAATTTTGATCTTTGCACAGATGAATAATATTCCATTGTATATATATACCATATTTTCTTATCTATATATTTGTTGATGGGTACCTTAGTTGATTCCATGTCTTGGCTATCCATGAACAGTGTTGTAGATATCTCTTTGGTATGCTGACTTTGTTTCCTTTGGATACATACCCAGCAGTGGGATAGTTGGATCATATACTAGTTCTGTTTTTAGTTTTCTGAGGAATCTCTTTTCCATAATGGTTACACTAATTTATATTCTCACCAATTACAAACACAAATACTTTTTAAATGATAAACTGGCCAAAACACAAAACCAAAAATTTCAGAGTGATTTATCTCAGAAACAGAACAAAAGTTCACTGGGTATCCTGGCAATTTGCCACTGGAAATTTTACATTCACAAGTTTAATTACAAACTTAGATAAGTGGATTATAATGAAAGATATCTCTAGCAAGGGAGCCCAGACAGATGCATCATGAATGCATTAAAGAAAACACCAGAGAGAGAACTTTCCATCAGCAGAAAGATTTTAATTAAACAGCAATAGGATGGATCTCTTCTGTGAAATGATATTACTGTTACCCACACAGTTCATTAAAACTATTTACTATATTATTTGACTACTACTCCACTCTGAAAAGTATGTTTAAACCTTTCACTTTCAGTTAAGAGGGAAGAAAACTGTGGGTATGAGGAGGGAAAAAGTCCAATGAAGAACTGTGGGACTCAAAAAGCATTTCTTTGTGCACCGTCCTTGGCAAGTCACATGACATAGCCCCACACTGCAAGGAGACCCACAGGCTTCAGAAGAAAGTCAATAAGCTAACAGTGACCACCAAGGTGTCCACTGAAGTAGCAAGGCCCAAAAGAGACAGCCACAAGGACAACTTGACTCTCATTTTATTCTTGGCATGAACTAAATCACTTACATGGAATGTAGCATGATAAAGACATGCATTTTCAAAAACTTCAAATTCCTGCAGCCTTTGTAGTGTCCAAACAAGAGTTTGGAGTGACTTTATTTTCTTTATCTTATACTTCTAGCTTGTATTCCAACATCTAGACCCAGTTAATGCACTAATAAATAAAGAAATGAATGAAGCAAATAGGTCCAGCAGGATGCCTTCCATTATAATAACAGATTATAGTATAAAAAGGTTATAATGAACAATAAGGCTAGGAGAGACAAATTCTCAAACACTTAGGGAAAACTGATTCCCAGTTATGGGTCCTCCCGAAACACTACAAGATTCCATTTTTCACAGAACTTAGATTCCTAACTTCTTTCTACTTGCCCTATCAATATGACACATTTAAAAAGCAAACATTTTCCAGGTCACAGTCAAATCCAAAGCTGAAGTGAGCTCTGGCAGGTACAATGTTGGAAGATCTCTAAGACTTCAAAGAGAAATGCTTTTCTGAATGTGATGGTGCATGGAAAATAAAAGGCCAAACTTAATTAATTAATACAAGCCTTAACTTATGATTAAGTAAAGTTCTTACAGAAAATAAATGAGTTATATCCCCTGGACTAACAGTCTTGGAATGTCAGATGCCTTATAATTTCTACAAGTAGTCACTCATTTGTTCAGAATTAAGAGTGAGAAAGAGTTAAGGAAGCTTAAGGGATGTAGGTCTTTTAAAATAACAGGTTTTAATATAACAATTTTCTATTAAAGTTCAAAACATAACTTCTTTCAGACCTAATTTCTGCTGTAACATGGCACTAGATATTCACAGCAGCACAGACACGACCTCTGTAAGCTGGGAAAAAGAACTAACACTCAGAAATCTGAAGGTCAGAAAGAGATGCCCATGGGAATGAAGCAGTTGTCTGACAGAGAGGAAAGAAATAGCAGAGATTCTTAAATGCATTAAAACAAAGTGACACAATCTAAATGCATTAGTACCAACACAAGGTGAGCTGATGAAGCACTAGGTAAATGACAAGAATGAAATAGACACTCTCACAATGTTTAAAAAAGAAATCTCACTTTTTTCTGGTTGGGTACATTGTTGGAAGTGATAATCACACTTACTCCATAGGTGTTGATAATCCTTTTGGGAAACCAGAGCTAAAGCTCATCATCCAAGCTGAGCAAATCATATTTACATGGAATTGTATATTTATGAGGCAAAAAGTAACACAATATGACACCTTGTGGGCCAGGTGTCTGTCTGGTCTGTGGCCACCACTGCACTTTAATCCTCCATCTACTGTAAAAATGCTTGCCATTGGTCACAGGGTGAGAGTGCTGAATAAGCTTGGATAAGGTGGAATGATGCACTCCAACAAATCTTTGCCGCTCTCTAGAAAAATACTGTAGCATAATTCTTATAGAGGATCAGCAGCTTCGGGAAAGAACATCATTTTTGACACTGTTCATTTTATCATCAGGTCCAGTGTGGATATCTTCCAAGGAAATAATGGTACCTTTCCTCAATAATCTCCATTCTTTTTGTAACCCTTCTCTCCTCTCCCTCTAAGCAACTCTCCTTGCATCTTCTAACTCACAAGCATAAGAAGGAATGAATGTTGAAATCAGTGTCAAAACGTTTGAGAGAACATTAATAGCACTGATATGGACTCTTGAAGGATCAAGAAATTAAAAGCTCGTGGGCAGACATCTCTACTGCTCAAAGCTTCTCCACTATTCTTTGCAGTAATGAATACTTTCAAAGACATAGAAATTAATACAATGCCCCATAAAGCAGTATATTCCAGTTTTGGACAGCTCCAATTATTAGGATGTTCATCTCAAATTGTAATGATTGTTTTTCTTTCTTAATCTAAAGCCTTTGATCTAAACTCTTCCCTTTACAGTTAGAGCTAAAGTATGTCTCATCTTTCTGACACATGACAAAACTCCAAGCCTCATCTTTTCTAGGTTAAGCCATTCCAGCTTGTTCAACCATTCCCCATTAATTATGGTTTCCATCCTTCACCAAAATAGCCTCTTTCTCCAGACAGGGAAGGGCAGTACTCTGAGGGACAGGGCTGTGAGAGATGAGCAGCCAGCAGGTAAAGGGGGCTGGGGAGCACAATACCCAGGCCAGAAATAAAATTATAATAATCAGGCCAGGAAAGTAAAAATTCTCAAACACTTATGGCAAACTAATTCCCAATTATGGATCCTCCAAAACCATTGCAAATAAGTACAAAAAAATAAATTGGTGCACAAGAATGTTCATGTCAGGGTTTATTATAAATGTTAATTAGGAACATAATACATTAATTAGAAAGGCAGTAACCCAAAAGCTCATTATGGGGGATGATTAACTTTGCTACTATCTTCTCAATGGAATATTGTATAGCCATATTGTGCAGCTACAGAGAGAATTAAAATATGAAAAATGTGTACAGGGTGACTTGAAAAACTTCATCAATATTGTGTTTCACTCAAATTATGAGGAAAAAGATCTATACATTAAATTGTGAAATAATATACTAAAATGTTAGTTGTATATGCACAGTAGAAATAGCAGAGATTTTATTCTCTGTTCTCTTTTCAAACTTCAAAAAAAATTTAATAACAATGTGTATTTCAAAACACCTCAATTTTATAATTTAAAAAAAAATTTCAGAGGACACACTGTGTGTACCCAACACCAAGGTGAGCACAATTTAGAGCACATATTAAGTGCTCAATAAAGTACCTGCTGCCTGCTGGAAGAAGCCAGCTCAGCAAGGTCATTTCACTGCACTGTGTGGATTTTGGCAATTTGTCAGTGAAACGATGTTTTTCCCAGGAAGGAAAATAATCTTGCTGCAAAAGAAACTTTAATGACTACTTTAAAAATAGTATTGTTTCCCCATGTAGCCATTCTTTTCCAAGTAGCAAAGAGGGGACATGCTTTCCCTTTCTTTTGTGCTCTACAAAGCTCATCTAAACTCAGAGTTACCATCAACTTTTAATGGAAATGCCTGGAGCAAGACAGGAAGCAGACCCTTGGGCTTCGTGGCCCAGTGTAAATAATCAAGGCTTGTTGCAGGATAACTTTGATATCCTTTATCATGAAAATTGAAATAAATGTAAATGATTTGCCTCTTTCAAGAAGGTAATCTCAGTTTGATTTATTTCTGTTGAAGTTGCTCCCATGTTTGATAATGAAGACTTAAAGTCAGGCAAAGATAGAAATGCCTGCTTCTCTCTGTTTATCCTTGTCACCCCCAATAGTTGTTCCAACCATAGACCCTCTTCTCAGTGCCCTAAGTCAACCAAAATCCATTGCAATATCTTCTTCCCTCAATATTCTCTGTTGCAATTGGCTATCCATTTAAAGAACTGAGTCCAAAATCTATCACAGTGATAGTCAGTGCCGCAGCCAACTGCCAGCTGATTTCATTTAATATTTGATGAATCTCAAATGCAAAAGAATCTGGATGGTCCCTCCGATGCTGTTAAAATCTGACACACACACCTAACTTCAAGGTATTATGTCTCAGCAACACAGTGAACAGAGCTTCATAATTCTGCTCCCTCCTCTAACACCATATTCCATATCAAACACTGCCATCATCAATTATTTAATAATAACCAGAAAGCAGAGAAAAACAGTGTTGTGCTCAGGTGAAAACAAGGAGGACTGCACATGACCCTCCTCTGAGGCTGCTTATCAACTAATTGATAATACTGGACATATAATAAAGGTTTCATTAACAGTAGCCTGTGTAAGTGCCAACTTCTCATTACAGATCATGAGTGTTCTCGGAGCTTCTAGAATGAGTTCCAGTAGAAGAGTCTGAAAGATGAGGAGATTTTAGACAAGGTTGCAACTAGGGAAAACAAGGAGTATCAAGCACAGGAATGGCACATGCTAAAGTGCTGAGATCAAAGACTTAGAAATAGATGAAAGCCTCATGGTAAAGGATCTGAACTGTGAGAGCCGTTGTTGTAATTTAATAAGCAATGAATTTGGGAATTCAGGCCCGTTAAGTCCATGAAAATAGAAAATAGAGCAAGTTCTCAGAGTAAGAGAATGCAGTACAGAAAGAGCAGGAGGCTAAGGGCAGGACCTAGGGTGGGCTCCCATTTAGAAGAAAGAATAAGCAATTTTGCTTCATGTTCTCTCTTTTTGGTAAAATGCCCTTTGTATCTGATTGCTTTATGAACTTCTCTGGGACACACAAGGACTAGCATAATGGCCCCTCATCTAGGATCTTCTCCCTCATCTTGACAATGTTATTAACTACCCAACTTATGATCCCAAAGCATACTGTGCAATCGTTATTTAAGCATCTCTTTCATCCATTACACCGTGAGCAATCCAGTGGTAAGGATTCTGCCTTATCAACTTTTATATTCCTAGCTCAGTGCCTAGACACATAATCAATGCTTACTAAATGTTCAATATCCAGTGAAGCAAAGAAATAAAATAATCCGATAGGTAGGAAGGGATCTAAAACAGCAAAATTCTGTGGAATAATAGTAATAATACCTAATTTGATTCAGATGTTGGGGTTCTGGATGTGGACTTGATGTTATAAGCTGAGACTCTGGGGGGTTTTAGAAAGTAGGTCCAAAGACCTGTGTGGAAGAGCTGGAAGTTGCTGGGGCCCACAGAGCAGGCTGTGCTAGTCAGCCTCCAAGGCAGCCCCTGATGATTCTCCCCTCCTAATATCCACACTTGGAATAGTTCTGCCCCACACTGAATGGGAAATTGTGAAAGTGATGGCATTTGACTTCCTGGGCTAGGTCATTAAAGACCTTGTTGCGTTTGCCTTGCACTCCCTTGCTGGCCTGCCCTGGGGGAAGCCAGCTGCCATGTCATGCAGACATGCTAGCAACTCCTACTCGGAGTCCACACAGTAAGGAGCTGAGAGCACCTGCCAAGGCCACCACTATGTTCTACACTTTTATGTCAGTCTCCTTAGAAGCAGAGGCCCCAGCCTCAGTCAGGTGAATCTGCAGCTGACATCTGCATTAATCCCTCTCAAAAGATGCTGTAACCAGAGAATCTATGAGACAATGTTTATTATTGTTTTAAGCTGCTAAATTTTGGAGTGATTTATTATGTAATAAATGACTAGCATACCTGAAAAATAAGAAAATAATACCCAATACACAGGTTTTTCTGTGGTTTAAAAGTGATAAGTTTTTAAGCACTCAACATGCACTTGACCTACACTCTGACATATAGTATAGGTGCTCAAAAAATGTAAATTGAATAACAATCTAAGAATAGTTTGAAGAGAAACCAGATTTTAAAATAAGTAGGGAAAAAACAATATTGAATGTAAAACACAATATAATGAGATCCTAAAATTAGACTATTGCCTTATGAAAATATTCCTATGCCAAGTCTTGCCTCCTACATGTGATCTTTTGCTTCTTCGGCAAATACTTCCCATTCTACTCACATCACCAGTCTCCTGGCCCGTATCCTAATTTAAGGTAAATTAAGTATCTCAATACATATTTAGTGAGTGCCTACTATATACCAACTATTCCCCTTGGTGGTAAGAATACAGCAGATAAAGGGTAAGCTGTGCAGCTGCCTGGGAATCAGGATTTCGGGCAGAAGGCATAGTAAGTGCAAGGTCCTGAGGTAGGACTGTTACGAGGATGGAATAGAAAGAGCAAGAGGAGAAATAGAGGAAATAATTTCAGAAGAGCAAGAGAGCAGGCATAAACCATTGCAATGATTTTTGCTTTTACTATGAGTAAGAGTAGAAGCCACTAGAGCCTTTTGAACAAAAGGGTGACATAGCTTGACTTACATTTTAGCAAGATTTCTCTAGCTGTTAAGAATAAACTATAGGAGGAGTAAATATAGGAACAGGGAGAATTATTAAGGCAGTTAGGAGGGGAGGTGGAATGAATTAACAGGTTCTAGAAATATTTTGAAGGCAGTGACAACAAGATTGCTGATGGATTAAATGAGTAAAAAGGATGAGTCAAGGACGACTTCATTTGGATATCAGCAACTCGAAGAATGGTATAGCTACCAACAGGAAAGCTGCAAGATGAAAGAGATTCAGGGTAGGAAGGCACACTGGGAATTCAATTTTGGATGTTGCAACTGTTTATCAAACCTCCACATAGAGATGGCAAGTAGAAAGTTGTACACATGACTCTGGTTTGGGGGTAAGACCTGGGCAGGTGGCATAAATTTGGGGGCACTCACCACATAGTCTATGAACATGGTAGAGGAGGCAGCCAAGGGCTGCACCACAGCAATTATATGCTCCCTCCACTCATGTCTCCATCTCCTTTGAGTCCTCCCTTATTTCACCTCCCAAGTCAGTGGCCTCAAACTTCTCAAATAAAGCATGGTCTTCTCCATCCCACTCCAGTGTTACACTGAGCTCTACACTCACCTCTTCTGATGACAGATTTTGGAGAATGATTTAGTGTCTTTTGATGCTCCTTCACCCACTGGTAACCAATGGGAGGGTCGATCACCCGTCCACCTCCTTTTCCACTATGGCTCAATTAAAGTGCCTTGACTCTTCCCTCCTTGGATGACAATTTTAGTTCTATGCTTCTCTTTGGGGTACATATTATTTCAGTTAAGGAAAAAAAAAAAAAGAAAGAACTTGAAGGGAAACTTTTTCCAGTGAACACAGAAACACCCTGTTGCTGGATAAGTTTGCAGTCTTCCCTTTTGGATTCCACCCAGAGGCAGGGGGATTGGCTTCACAGTCATCCCATCCCTTGAATCAACCCCTTCATTCCATCTTATTTGAGGACTGCCACTCACTCTTACCCTGAATTCATCTCTAGAAACTGTAAATTCTTCCATTTTCTCTCCTTTCTTTTTCCTTTTTCCTTTATTCCAGTGATAGGGACTGAACCCAGGGACCCATGCATGCCAGGAAAGTGCTCTACCACTAACCTACATTGCAATCCCTGTCTTCTATTCTCAAATATGATCATCATCAGTTAGCACACTGGCACAGAGTTGGTTAACTTTTAGTCCATTCTCTCTGCACCAGATTCACTTATTTGAGTAGAGACATTTTAATCCTAGTAAAGTGGCTTTTAAAACCGGTACATGCCTAACAGTTATATCCTTACAAAGAATATTCACAGACATGTGGAGGCCTTATTTCTGACACTTTAAAAGAGCAAATGTTTGCTCCTTTTGAAAATGATGAAATTATGGTTCATCAAGATTAAGTGACTTCTCTAAAGACATGATTCATAGTTAGGAGTTATGACTCTTGATTTGTAACTTGTTAACACATCACTGTTAAGGAAATAACAAGTTGATTGATAACAAGTGTCAACAGTAAGACACCACTAATTTCCAAGGACATTAGTTCATTGATGTAGTGTAGCTGAAACAATCTCACATTTCTTCACACGCATGGGAAAGAAACAAGAGTTGTCAGCCCAGCCAACATTTCTAGGAAGGTCATATGAACCCAGGGTTCAAATTGTATCTCTACTCCTGTAATTTGTCCTTCCCTGCTGTCACTCCCATTATGGTTCAATTAACAGTGGAAGCCACGAGCGACTTGATGAACATCTGTCCCATCCACCTGGAAATAATTCAATAAGGGTGCACACGGGAAGATATTATAGGACATCAGCCTAAGTTTGTTTTTTTTCATCTTCACACTGGGTGGCAAGAGCAATTCAGAACGATAGGAGGAAAGGAGGACTTGATCATCTGGAAGTATTAGGTCAATTTCTCAGGGTAGCATTCCTGCATGCATTTGAAAGGAATATGAAAATATTAATGCAAATGGACTAGACCTGTGAAGCTACAATGGCATCACTACTTTAGATAATATAAATAAAATAATGGTGTTGGCAGAAGCTGCTGTCAAACAAAGTATCACTGTTTAAATAGTATATTGTCTGAAAGAACATATTTTTGATGTATTACCTAAGCATTTCACAGGATGTTCAAGGATGATCTGGAAATGGACAAAAATGTGAAGGACCATTAGCCTTATATTGTGTGGAATGAAGAGACAATGACAATAAGAACTTAAGCCTGGAATGAACCACAATTTAGCATGTCTGCAAGTCCCACCTCAGGTCTAGCTATCACTGGACACATCTACAGCTTCCTTTTTAAATGACTATTATTTCTTGATTTTTTTTTTCAAACTAGACATTTGCAATTCCCCAAAGGAATAATGCTAAAATATAGTAAAAATATGCCGCCCAAGTCTAGGATGCTATTTAATAATCATCGCTTTAAAATTGCTTTTTAATTAGCCTATCTAAATAACAAATCTCTGTTCACTTGCACTGTTAATTATTTTCCTCAACTGCTGTGTTCAACCATGTTTTTAAGACATCTGTTTGTAACACTACTCTCAATCAAAATAAGGAGTGCATAATATAAGGTTCAGGAAGAAAGGCTCCAGGAACTACAGATATTTCAAAATTAAAAGGCAGGATGCCAGTGCATAAATACAGTCACCTTCAAGCAATACAATGGAAAGAGGGGCAAACAGCTACTCTACAGATGCCAGAGCAGCAAGAAACAAGTTTAAACTGCAGGTGCAGGAGACAGGATTTAGTTTAGACAGAAAAAAAAATGATGTATCAATGTTCAACAATGGAGAACCATTATTATGAAAGACATGAACTACATTTTCCTGCAAATTATATTTCAAACTATGATAATATTTTAAAATATGATCTCATTTTATAATATGATTATGTATTTTGTTGGAGTCATACTATGTTTGTGTCTGGTAGAACTTCAGATCACTCTTCCAGGTTTATGATTTTGTTACCACTTGATAGCCTGGAATCATTTTAGCTAAACCTAAATTCATTCATGTCATTATATAGATTATAACAAATAAGAATTATGTAATTCCAAGTATATAAATTAGAAAATTTTACATATCTATGGAAACATATTTTAGACATTATATAGGATAGACCTAAGCACTTTCAGATTCAGAGAACAGAGAAACAGAGTCACTGCCACTTACAGCCACTTCACTGTGACATCTGGTGGAACATATGCATTCTGCCTACCATGGTAGCACAGGCCCAATGCTCCCACCCCATAGTCTTAACCCAAATGTCACACAGAGAACCTGACACTGGGGACTCAAGAATGTGTCATTTTGCTTGTTGTTAAACATTTAAACTTGGTCACATACTTTCATGAACTGACATTTTCTAATTGGTGACAATGTAAACCAATATGGGTGATTGAAGTTTTACTTTAATGCATGTATAAGCATACATCAAGTGATCTTTCATAGAAACCATGCCATACTTTTAGTGACTGTTGAAATAAAATCAGTCAAAATGAAATGAAAACTGGAAATAAAATGAATTTCTTAAAACAATAACACATCAAGAAACCAATCTCGGTCTCTACTCTAAAATAAAGTAAAATAAACATGTAAGGAAAGCATTTCAGAAATCTTGTGTGTTCTCTCTGAAAAAAAAAATTAAATGGAGAGTCCAGGAAAACAATTAAGAGGAATTCTGAATACCACCCAAATATCCAGTTCATTATAATTGTGTTATCTTTTGCTTCAAAAGCTAAGTAAATTGACCTAAGTTCAGGAAAAGATTTAGCAATGGCATTGAGTCATTTTAAAGAAAATGTGAAAAAGAATCATGACCCTGAAGACAATAATGTGAGCCTTTTGATGAACATAACAAGAGCTGACCTCAGTCTGTTAAAAAGGCATCTGGGGTATGGTTTACAAGACCCTTCAACCTCTCCTTACAATTGAGTTCTCCCTACTCCCAAAATGCCCATATTTACCTGGTTCCCTCTTGATAGTGTGGGACTTATCTATCCAAGGGCATTTTATTACAAGTCTTTATAAGGCCAGTGACTGTCTTTAGAAGTGCCCTGTCCTCCTTTGGCATGGAGAAAAGGGTGAAAAAAAAATACACAATTCATTCTTAAACTGACAAAAGCAATGAAGGGAATAAAAGATGGTGGTAAAGAGCTGGGGAAGGACAGAAGGGGAATCTAAGCAGAGGGAAGATTGACTGCAGAGGCCACAAAGGGCTTGTGACTTTCATAGCAAAAAGGTACTCATTGAGCATTGCCAGTGATTTGATGCTACCCTCTCCCCACTGATGAGGTTGGATCACAATGAATGAGGGAATATTGACAAGAAAAGAGGTAGGGGATAAAGGTATGTGGCAGATCATATAGATCTTTTAAAGTCATGATAAATAGTTTGAATTTATTGTAAGACAACATGAAGTCATTATAAGATTCTAATTGGTGGAGGTATGGGGATGGGGTGGAAGGATGACATGAGCTGATGAATGCTAGAAATAGAGTCAAACTTTAGTGAAGATGTATTCATTGTTCACTTTGTACATAAAAATAAAATCAAAAGAGGGAAAATGCTTACATGAATACGTAGAAAATTAAAGAAAGCTCTCTCATAGAGTAATACCATGAAGGGTAACCATAAGTATTGTAAGTTCCAAGCTTGGAAGTATGAAGAATCAGCCACAAATTCATCTGTTATGGTTTTGATATGAGGTGGCCCCAAAAGCTCATGTGTGAGACAATGCAAGAATTTTCAGAAGTGAAATAACAAGGTTATGACAGTTTTAACCTAATCAGTGCACTAATCCATTGATATGGATTAACTAGGCTATCATCATAGGCAGGTAGGGTGTAGCTGAAGAGGTAATCATTGAGGGTGTGACTTTGGAGTTTATATTTTATCCCTGGTGAGTAGGGTTCTCTGCTTCCTGTTGCCATGTCCTGAGCTGCTCTCCTCCATCACACCCTTCAGCCATGATATTCTGTCTGACCTCAGGCTCAGAGCAATGGAGTCAACCTTTTCATGGACTGAGACCTCTGAAACCATGAGCTCCACTGGCCAAAAAAACATTTTCCTTCTCTATACTGTTTTTGTCAGGTCTTTTGGTCATAGTGACATAAAAAAGTTGACTAAACCAGAAAACATTACCAAGAAGTGGAGTTATTGTTGTGTCTAACCTGACCATGTGGCTCAGAAGCTTTTGGAGCTGGTTTGTTGAGGGAGGAATTTTGAAAAGTTTAGATATACAACTTGGAAAAGTATTAGAATGTTCTATGTGGAATTTAATGGGAAATTCTGGCAGTGGCTCTGAAGAATAGGATGCTGATAGAACTGCAGGCTAGGCTCATAAGATTTCAGAGGAAAAGGAGGACTTTGTTGGAAATTGAACTAGAAACCATTCATATTACATTCTGGCAAAGACACTGTCTATATTTTGCCCATTCCTGAAACTTTCTGTGGGGTTGAATTTAAAGGTAATAGACAAATTAACCTGGTGGAGAAAATTTCCAGGCAGCACAGCATTCAGGCAGCTGCATGGATATTACTGGTGGTTTTTAGGCAAATTTACTGTGACAATCAAGAGCATAAAGATTTGAAAAACTTACAGTTGGGTCAGAAACTGCAAGTAAAACTTGGGAAAAGGAAAATGTGCTTGTTAAAGAGATTACAACCACTGAAGACACCCTAACCACTTCACTCAGAAACAATAGGAAAGATTGCTTGAGGGCATCTCAAGAATTGGCAAGACAACATTCATCTCAGGCTAGCGTATAAAAGTAAAACGTCCTTTAAAAAGAGACCATTGTGGCACCCTGCCTGTACAGGGGGTCTAGGAATTTGTTGGACCATCCTCAGCCACTCAGGCACTCAGAGGATGCAGCCCTGGTTTTGAAAGTCTTGGCTACTTCATGAGATTGTGGTAGACCTTGGCATCAACTACATGCTGCTGGTTATGCAGGAATGTAGAATGCTGGATTAGAGTCATGTAGGATTCCACCAAAAATACAAAGGAAGGCCTTGGAGGCCAGGCAAAGTGTGGGAAGGTCAAAGTCCCTATGGTCTGGCCCAGGAAGGGTGATGCATGAAGATGAGAGAAGAAAGCTGCAGTGGAAATCACTGAGATTAACAGATGCCAGTAACATGGGTCATCTGCCAAAGAAAGCTGCAGAAATACAGAAGAAACAATCCAAAAGTGAGGTCGTATGGGCTCCAACCAGCAAGCCATAGAGGGGAGCTACACAAGGCCTGTGTCCTATGCCCCAGTTGCTGAAGACAGAGCTACAGGACTTGTTTGTCTACCTGGATTTTGCTCTTGTATTGAACCTCTCTCTTCTTTCTATTTCCCTATTTCTCCCTTTTAGGATGGAAATGTTTACTTCGTGCCATTATATATTGGATATATGTACCTTGTTTTTTTGTTATTTTTTACAAAGGCTCACACTTTGGATTTGGACTTTTGGGTAATGTTGGAACTGTTGACTGTACAGACTCTTGGAAAAGGATTAAATGTGCCTTTGTGGGTCACCTTACATATAAATCATAACATTCCATCCTAGCCACCAAAAGCTCATGTGTGAGACAATGCAAGAATTTTCAGAAGTGAAATGATTGAGATTCTTAACCTAATCAGTGTATTCATCTACTGGTAAGGATCAACTTGGAAGTAACTATAAACAGGATATGGTTGGAGGAGGTAGATCACTAGAGGTGTGACTTTGGGGTTTATATTTTGTCCCTGGTGAGAGAAGCAAGCTCACTCTGCTTCCTGTAGCCATGTTCTGAGCTACTTTCTCTATCATGCCCTTCTGCCTCACCTCCCAGTCTAGGAAATATGAAATCAATGTGGTAGGGGTGAGTTGGATTGAGACCTCTGAAACTGTGGGTCCCAAGTAAACTTTTCCTCCTCTACATTCTTCTTCTCAGGAATTTTGGTCACAGTGATGAAAAAGTTAACTAAATCATAATCTGAGGCAGACAGGAAAAAATGCTTTGTATAATATGGCAGTTCACACTGAGGCTTATTATTTGAAGCAAGTGTCCGGGAAAGGTCTTTCCATTTTTGGAAAAGGAATTTAAACAATTAAAATAAAACCCCTGCTGACCATCACCTGAGACACTGCCTTATAGAAAATATTAGGAAGAGAAAAGATACAGATGCTATGAAGAACTGAACAAAGGTACCCACTGCTTCCTTGGTTGGAATCTCCACATCCCTAGTTTCACCATGATTCAGAAGTACAAAATGTCATCATAAAACCCTGTGTATAAAAGGATAGGTAAAGTGAGAAAAAAGGAAAACAAAACAAAAAAGTGGGACTCCTCAATAAAAGTGCGCTTTCCTTCATAGTCTCCCTTCCCAACTTCTCATCTTCCTTCTTCTCTTTTCTACCTTGTCAAATAGAGCATATGTAGAAACAGGACAATGGGGAAAATGGGTGCTGTGTTGAAACCATGGTCATATTCCCTGAGAAAGTAAGACAGAGCATAGCAGGGGTGCTGTGGGAGGGCATCAATAGAGAACACCTGGTGGTGGAAGAAGTAGGGGTTTGGAAAGTTGGCTAATTGAACAAATGTGCTGATTAAGTAAATATATCAACGATAATGGGAACTATTTTCCATTATCTAGCACTTATAACTAATAGGATTTACATATTCATACACATATATATGCATACATATACACAGATATAAAAATAGTTATATTATGATTATGGATAGCATGTACACACATACACATTCACACACATTTCCCCATCTCTACTTCCTAAGAAAGCCTGGAAACAACGACATTCCAGTAGTCATGAGTACATTAAGGGGCAAGATCTGGTCTGGAAATAACCATTCTTCAGGTAAAATAGATGATTGTAGGCTGGGTCAAGAAAATACAAGAAGATTAGATGAGATTTGAACAATCTGTTATGCCATAAAGTAAGGATATAGGCAGAGAAGGGCTGGGGAATATGGCAAAAGGACACAAGCCAACTACCACTGGTCAAATCCAGGGCAATTCAAATATTTTTTTTTAAATCCCTCTAATAAAACTATGGGATTACACCCTGTTGATTATGCTAGGAATTCATGAGTCCATGCTGATACAATTAAATAAATGATATGGGAGAAGAGAAAATTCTTTCTCATGGTAGACTGTGAACCTGCAAATGTAATATGGATGGAACTGGAGAATACCATGCTAAGTGAAATAAGCCAATCCCAAAAAACAAAGGCCAAATGTTTTCCCTGATAAGTGGATGATGATATAGAATCTGGTTGGGAGAGTGGGGGGTGAGAGAAGAATGGAGGAATTTTAGATTATGAAGAGGGAAATGAGAGGGGGAAGGGGAGAGGGGTATGAAAAATGGTGGAATGAGACAAATATCATTACCCTATGTGATATATGATTACATGAATGGTATGAATGTACATCATGCACAACCATAGAAATGAAAATTTGTACCCCAATTGTGTACAATGAATCAAAATGAAGTCTGTAAAAATTTAAATAAATAAATAAATAAATAAAAAGAAAGAAAGATGAAACTAGAAATTAGAAAATCATTACTTGAAATCAGGGTAGTGGTAGTTAAGAGAAGCAGGAGTCATCAATGAATGCCAAAGTAATCTGCAAGGTTTTACATAATATACCAACATTCCCCCACAAAATGTTAATAGAACACAAAAGAAAAGTGGTATTTTAAAAATTAGGTTTCTTATTCTTAAGAAACCTACATACTGTCTTGACCAGATAATTGAGGTTAGCATTACCAGTGATTTGATAGGTCAACATTGTGTGCCTGCAAATTCTATGTACCAAGAAAAACTGCAGTCATTGCAATAGTATCCTGCCAAGAATACATACCCTGAGTTTGGTCATGGGGAAACACCGGACAGACCTACATTAAGGATCAGCCTGTAGAATAAAGGCCTGTACTTAAAGAACATAGAGAACATGATAGACATAGAAGGAAAGAAACTGTTATTGAAAGAGGCCATTGATCCCTGTCAACTAAATGCAACACACAATCCTAGATTGAATGTGGACCAAGGAAGTAAAAGACTGGTGAGGCAGATGGTTAAATTTGAATGAGATCAGTAAGACAGATAATAAGTATATCTGTGTTGATTTACTGATTATGAGGATATGGAGGCTGGTCAGCAGTAATTTAAGAGAGAGTGCTTGTTTCTAAAAGGTATAAACTAGTTCATTTGCATTTATACCCACACACGGAGATAGGGAATGGGGAGAAAGAATACAAAGCTAAATATTGAGAAAACTGAGTGCTGGGGCTACAGCATTCAGTAAAGCACTAAAGTAAAGGAGTACTTTACCTTTTCTTTAAACACTTCTGTAGATTTGAAACAACTTTAAAAGTTTAAAAAATTGTACACAAAATTTTGTAACCAAAATCCCAAAACACATGAAAAAAATTTAATGGTAAGAAAGGCAAATGTTTCAACACACAGAGTATAAGTTCAACACAAATAAAATTATTCCATATGACATTGCAAAAATGAAAAGATTTGGGTGCTCTTTCATTTATAAAATAATAGACTTTCAGTAAAAAGATCAAATAAATCATAAAACAGAGAAAGTCATAAATTATATTTTAAAATATTCTTTGAAAGAACTAAATTAAAACCTTAGAGATTATACTTGTTTTCTATTGCTATTGTAATAAATATCCACAAACTTACTAGCTTAAAGCAAAACTCACTATCATCTAATAGGTTTTGTAGGATAAGCTGGGGCTCAGTGTCACTCAACTGGTTCCTCTCTCTGGGTGTCACAAGATCAAAAGCAAAGTGTTTGCAGGGTTTGCTATTTTCTGAAAGCTCTGGAGAAGAAGCCACCTGCAAGCTCACTCAGGTTGTAGGCAGAAATCAGTTCCTTGTGGGAGGTCTGAAGTAGCCCTATTTCCTTGATAGTTGTCAACCCAGGACCACCTTATCCTCTAGACACATCTCTTTATTGCTGGAATGTGTCCCCTTATACATCAGAGCCCTTCTCATACTTGGAATCTCTTGAATTCCCCCTTTTTTCAAATCTTTTATGCCTCTGTCTTTGGCCACATTTTTTGAGTAAGAGAAGGCTCTCTGCTTTTAATGGCTCATTTGATTACACAAGACACACATGGATAATCCAAGATCATTTTCCAATTTTAAGTGTCATACAGGACTGTAATTAAACCTGCAAGGTCCCTTTTCTGTAAAACATATAAACAGGGAACAAGGTGTGGGTACTTTTGGATGACCCTTCTTCTTTTCCTACAGAGATCGGAAACTTCAGATGTTACAGACCCATTATTGGCCTCAGTTCTTCATATTTTTCTCTGGTTACATCCTTTGCAGTGATTTTTGAAATTTTTCCCATTATAATAGAACATATTTCCACATCCCTTGACTTTGGTCACAATCAATTTTAATTACTGTGTCTAATAGAAACAAGCTGAAATGATGCAATACTAAGCCCTAAACATTTTTGAGTGTTTCCATTTGCCCTCTTACATTTCTAGAGTTGCCATCAGAAGAATATTTCTCCTTAGCTCCCTGGATAAAGGAAGATGAGCATGGTTCATGGAAAAAAGTTATTCCAGCTGAATTCAATCAAAACTAGGTATTTCCAGCTGACCCACAGACATTGCAAAGAACAATGAAAGGTAATTTTACACAATAGATTTGTGTGGCAATTTCCTATGCAATAGTTGACAATGTGAGAGAAATTTCAGTCCAAATATAATAAAGAAAATAATCAGAAAACATAATTGAAGAATTCACCCTAAATCCAGTAGACAAAGACAGGAGGAAATGAAAATACAAAGTGCAGCTAAGAGACATGATGGGGTAAACTGAAGGGCTACAGAGCCCACAACTGAGAGTAGTTGCACAAAACAAAGAAGAATAAAAAGAGGACAGGACAAGAATATGTACAGAGATATTAGGTGAGAATTTGTCATAATTTAGGAACAATGCAATATGTGGAACATCAAGCCAGAATTAAAGACGATTTCATATTTAGATTTATGGAAAAACTATAGAACACAAGTAAAAGTTTTTCAGAATGAAAAGATAGATGACTTATGAAGGGACAATTATTCTGCTGTCAGAGTTCCTACCAGCAACAAAAGACAGTAGATCAATGTCTTTAAATGGCTGAAGAAAAGTAAGTTTAAGTATCTAATTTTACAACCAGCTAAATTAGCACTCCTGATTGAGTTCATAATAAAGACATTTTTAGACACTTAAATACTAAAAATATTAAAGAAAATTACTGAAGAATATATTTCAGAAAAAAGTCAAAACAAAATATTAAAGATATGAGGTAAAAATTAACACAAAATATTGATGATATGCATTAAATTTAAAATATAATCAAAGATTAGAAATAAGATCATTTTTATTTGCTTCAAAATAGGCAAAAATTACATTTCACTCATTTATGAGCACATGAAAAATATTTCACAGTATAATTAGAAAAATTAAAAATTAAAAACATAGTCATACATCATTTTATATTTCTCAGGCTGAATAAGGTGAAAATGTCTTACAAAAAAAATTGCTCCCACAACTGCCAATGGTAGTGCACACTGGTACAACACTTTCGGAAAACTGGTATCATGTAGAAAAATTGGAGACATATACACCCTTCATCCCTGCAATTTCATTTGCTTTTTCTTTTATATACAGTAGAAAAATCTTCCCAATGTACTCAAAGAGAAAAGTATTACAAATTATTCAGTGTTTTTCATTGTAGAAATTATGGAAAGGACCTAAAAGCCCACACAAAAGGGATAAATCATTTTAAGTGTGCACACACAATACAGCATTACATCATTTACAAATGTGAATGAAAAAAATCACACTTATCAACATATAAACCTCAAAAAAATAAGATTGTATGAAGAAGCAAACTGAGAAATTATGTTTAAAGTATGAAACCACTTAGGCAAGTTTTAAAACATAAAATATGTTTTTATAAATGATTATGTATATAATGATAATATAAAAAGACACATTGAAATTGTAAGTGTCAAATGACAGTGTTTAAATCAGAGGGAAGGTTAAAGGGAATAGATCTGGGACAAAGAAGAGCCTTCAATGTAAAAGCAATGTTAGGCTACTAAAAAAAAAAAACTCCTGAAGCAAATATAGTAGACTATTAAAATTCGAGAAAACTGTGTGCTATATACATAGATATTATATTATTTGCTGTATCTTTCCATATGTCTCTAGGATTCTGTAACAAAAATGTCTGAAAAATTTTTCTCAGGATCATTTGGCCTATTTCTAGAGAGTGAAAAGTAATCTCTAAGGGTTTTAGTGCATTAGTCCTCCCAGGGGTAGACACATTTGCACAACTGGAGAGACTAAGGCTGCTTTTACAGCAATGAAACACTAATGGATAAATGCCAGGCTTTCTAGTCCCTGCACATTTTAATAGTTAGTATGGAGCAGGACTTCCTTGAACACCTCAAATCTCTAGTAAGAAGACTCTCCGTCTACGGGAAGTCTTACAATGCTTAGGTGATGGGTAGAAATCATCATTTTATTTTATTTAAGGGGCAGTAGAATTCACTTCATTGTTGCACAAACTTTAGTCATTTGTTTCTTTTTGCCATATGTAAGTTCAACTGCATTATAACTTACTTCATGTTACTGTTTATATTGAGTCATACATTTTTACATATTTTTTATTTGTTTTTTATTTTTACAGACTGCATTTTGATTTGTTGCATGCAAATGGGGTACAACTTTTCATTTCTATGGTTGTGCACAATGTAGATTCATACCATTCAAGTAATCATACATGTACATAGGGTAATAATGGCTGTCTCATTCCACCATTTATCATCCCCCACCCCCTCCTCCCTCTCATTTCCCTCTATGTACTGTAAAGCTCTTCCATTCTTCTCCTCCTCATCATTTTAATAACACTCACAATAAGACCACTTCAAGGCTTAGGGAAACACTGTCATGTCTTGAAAAGGGGTTAGGAGGCATAAAGGCTTGGTTTCAAAAATTTTTCCCCAGGTTAGTTAGATAATAAGTCCCTTAATCTTCTCCAAGCTTCAGAAGTATTATCTACAAAATGAGTTTAAAATTACTATACTTGTAGAATATAATAAGGAATAAATGAAACAACATAAATAAAATGTACATCATTTAAAAGGCACTCAATATGTTAGTCCCTTAGACTTCATTCAAGTAAAACTGATGAAAACAAGAGGCAAAATGCTTCAGAAGCCAGATACAGTTGTGTATCACATAACAGGACATTTGCTGAAAAACTATCAGTAGGCATTTACATTGTTGTACAAATACCATACCATATACTTAAAAAACTAAGACTCCAACACCCTAGCAAAAGGAAAGTTTCAGATCAATTATAATCTCATGAAACCATTGTCACACACATGGTCCATCCTTGATAGAAACATTATTATGTGACACATGGCTATACATAATTAATGAAGGGGTATAATGAAGAAAATGCAAGTCTTTACAGCCTAAGGTATCGGACTGCATATGTCTCTGAATAAATAATGTAACATTTCCCAGTGCCAATCTCCTCACTAGGGAAATAGGAATTATAAAATGGGAATTGCAGAGTTATTTGAAAACCTCCATAGTTAAAGTGCTAGGCATAAAAAAGTCAGCAAATAGTAGCTGCTATTAGTATTACTGTTGTCAATATTATCATTCTCTAAAAACAGGGAGGAGAGAGAAAAAGAGAAAAACACAAATTGGGAATTTGTGATCACAGAGTGAGAAATTTAACTATAAATTTTATCACCATAAAAAATCTCATTCAGTCTAATGTGTCTCTGAACAAACTTTCAAGAGAATAACATTTCATCCTCAACACACCTTTGCATAACTAAAACCCCTACAGCTTTCTCAAAATGACTTGACAGACTTACTTTTTGGCAAAAATTGAATAAGATAGAATAAATGCTTATGTCTTAAGTCCTCAACAGATCCATTCAGAGGACCATAATAAAATCTAAAATTTAAATTTTCAAGTGGAAAGCATTCTTGAGAAAGTTATTATAATTTATATTGTTGAACATCTATCTATCCTTTTGTTAGCTTTCAAATCTCAGGAACCATCCAAAACTGTAAGTTACATTATTGGTTCTCAAAGTATGGTCTCTAGGCCAGAAGCATCAACATCACCTGGAAACATGTTAGAAATGCAAATTCTAGGGCCCTGTCCCAGCACTACTGAATCCAAAATTCCCTGGCTGAAGCCAGCAAATCTGTTTCACCAGCTTTGCAGGTTATTCTGATACGAGTTAGAGATGCAATAGATTGAATAATAGAAGATACACAGTTTAAAATTTTTTGATAAAAATCGCCCAGTGCTGCTTACAGTGCTCTAAACACATCTTCCAGAGGCATTGTACAAGGAATTCTTACACTGGTCTACAGCCTAAGTTCAAAGACTGCTAAGATCCACTACACCTTTGATACTACAAACAAGTCTCTGGATTTGCCTAAAACACAAAGGTGGCAGGTCCACATGACAATGTTTTTGGTCCCTTCCACCTGAAAAGTTCTATAATGGGTGATCCAGTATGGCATGAGGGAAACTTCAAATACACACTGAAATCTTTGCAAACATTTTCCTGTAAGAAGAGGGGAATAAAGGATATGTTGGCTCCATGGTTTTAGAATTTCAAATGTTCTGCTTCTAATGTTAGTTATTTTATAGTTAGTTTAGTCCAACTAAATAAAACCCCGAAACAGCAAAAAGCACTTTGCCAATGTGTAAGTTAAAGATCAAAGATGTACCCAAGGATCTCAATAGTTAAAGATGGGCTTGAATGTTCTCTGACTTGGCTTTATACTGTAAGACATAGGTAGACCTCATTGGTGGGCAATGAAAGAGAGAGTTCTGTCCCTTACTGAGATTTAATCAACAATCTATACATGCATCTTTCATCACAGTTACTACAAAAAACAAACAAAAAAAAACTCAAAAATATTAACATGCAATAAATTTAAAAAAAATTTTAAATGAATATTTTACCATTTCAATATACATTAACCTTTTTCTAAACCAGGCACTAAAGACTTTCTTAGAAAGGCATGGTGCCAGAAAAACCTATCATCTCTTTTGCTTCAGGAGACAGAAAGACCCAAACCCTCCAAAGTACGCTTTCTCCTTTCAACCTGTGGACTCTACCCCTGCAGAAAGACACTTCCTCATTCCAAGGACCTAGAGTTTCTAGATGGAACTAAAAATCAAGCAACTCCCTTGCATATTCATTTCCATTGTGGAAGGTCCACTGCTCTCAGATCCCACTGACCAAATCTGACTTTTGCATGCTGTGCTCATCCCCACTTCCCTATGACTTTATTAGCACAGTAGCACTCTGCCAGCAGCAGAGTCCTTTTTAGATAGGGCAGCAGACTTTCTTGCCAGAAGGTTTATTTCAAATCAAAGTGCTTCCATTTATTTCCATCCAAATTAAGATGTGTTCACAAGACATCTTAATTCCCGCCTTTAATTAAGCAGTATAAGTCTTTCTCATGAGAAAAAAAAAATAGGAAAATTGTGTTAGATGAAAGCTTTTCAAATGTGTCTCTTGTGGCTAGAGCTAAGCTTTACATGAACTCTAAATAACCCACATGATCACATGTAGACAAAGCAGGATGTATAAATGAAGTGTCAACTCCTCACCATTATTATTTATTATTGATATTTATTACATATCAATGGAATCCTAGAAAAGAGAATTGCTAGTTAATTCTAAAGCTATCTTAATGTTAATATGGAAATCTGTGTGTTGTAAAATCTATACAGTGATTCAGTAGATGATTTTCTTCTCCATATACTGGCTCTGATCATATTCTAACTGAATTTTACATAATTCATAACTCATTCATAATATGAATAAGAAAGTTACATCCTAGTAGAGCAATTTTCAATGTATAATTATGATGATACCTTTGTTGCTTGTGCTTTGTATGAATTACTAAGTAAGGTTAAAATGGAATCACAGAGTGCTTTTCAATAAAATAAGGGCATCTATAAACGATTTTCATGTTAATTATTTAGCATCAGCCTTATAACTAAAGAAAATCAGGCAGGTAGTGGGGTGTTGCTCTTGCTTCTTGTAATAGATAAACTTTATTATCAAATTACTGTAGCAGAAATTGTTTTCATTTCTTTAATGAAAAGAAATGATTGCATTTTCTAGTTATGGCTCTTTTTCCACATGACATAAAAGAGAATCTTAAGAACAGCTTCAAGGCATCTGTCTCAGTAGCCGGTGTCTCTTTAATTGCCGTATTCTGATCTCTATCAGAAGAAGCAATAACTTGGGAAGCTCAGTCTCTCAAGCCAAATCACTGTGGATGATGATCTGGATGGCAACAAAAGCCTCATCTTGTCAGGAAGACTTTCCCCTCTTGATTTGACCTCTTGATTAATCTTGAATAATAAGCATCCTTCAGGAATTCTACTGCTTGTCCCAGAGCCAAGATCGGGAACAGCCATAGGAAGGTGTCTGACTCCCTCCTATACTCACCAGAGTTCCTTCACCAGGCCAGTAACAGGAATGGTCTAAACAGTCTTTTAAATAAGTAGCACATCCTAGGTGGTGTATAACATCACAAGGAAACAGAAATTTTCCATTTAAGCTTCTAAATGTTCAGGAATATCTTTTGATGACACCACTCTTCTTCAATAGCTATGAAACATTATTTGAATTTTTAGCATAGTTATCTTTAGTTTAATTGAGAAGCATGATAAATTCATGCTCATGGACCACCTACATCTAATCTAGAAGAAACAAAAACTTACAACTTCCCTCTGTGTACTACCACCCCAACCCCTTTTCTAAATTAAAGTGCACAACAGGTTTGCACAACACTGCATTCTGTAATTGCCTGTAATGGTGCCTTTCAGATTTTCTTCCTTTCTAATATGAAACTCTACGGGGGAAAAGTTTGTATTTAAACATAATTTTTTATACTTGTCTCAATTATGCTTTTGTGATTAAAAGTATTTATGGGGAAAAATATGAAATGGTATAAAAACCTTGTTACAAAGCTTATTTAAAATCTGCATGCCTCTTTCTGCCACACTGTGAAATATGTTTCCCCAGATGCTGCAAAGTTAAAAAGGAAAGCCTGTCTCACTTATCATGACTTTTTGTCCTTCCCTGGAGCAGAATTTAGGACCACAGCCAGGTCCTAAATTCTTGCAGTACCTCTTGCACTAAGCATAACAATTCCCACTATTACACCTTGAGCTCTTCATCTCTTCCAGAATCTTCACTTCACCAATTTTACATCTCCCAATTTTTCCCCCTCCTCTGTGAACTCATCCAATTCTTGCAGCCCTTTCCCTCTGCTGAGGTTTCTCTAATCTGCAAAGTACAATCATTTTCCCCTCCCAGACCCATTGCCTGATCTTTAGTCCCTCTACTCTGCAGCATGTTCAAGGTATGAGTTGATAAACATATCTCTGTCCAACTTCAAGTAATCTACAGATACTGAAATGGAGTTTGGGGTGCAACATTCACAAGGCATCAATACCTATGAAAGGAAGAAGGGGAAGTAGGCAAAGGGAGAAGTCGAACTGCAATTTAGACTTAGCAAAGTCATGGCCAAACCATCCTGAAGCTTGGGAGAGAATGCTACTTGTTAAGTTATGGTACCTTGAGGTCAGAGGGCTAGCCCTTACAAGTTCTCCTATCTCAGTCACCAGAGGCAAGCTGCTCTGGATTGGGCATAACCTCAGGCAACCTGACTCTCTGAGACAGGCTGAATAAGCTAAGAGACAGAGGTTGTTGGCTGACCCCACCTCCTGCTAATTCCTCCCCAAAGAAGGGCTCATCTCCTGTCTGCCCTCAAATTTAATCTCACCCCTTTTTCAAAATTACCTTCCCCCATTTCCAATTCCCTTGCTAGGTTTGGCCAACAGGGGGGAACACTGAAAGGGGAGCAGCAAGCAGGAGAAAAGAAGCCAAGATTCTTCTCTCTCCCTGTCTCTATATCTGAGTGGCCTCTTCTCTCTGGTTCCAGCTCCTTCTGGAAAATCTCACCCTAAGTATTTCCAGCATTCAGTAGGCAGGCCACCTGTAATTCGATGTCACCACTTGGGCCCAGCTCTGGAGCTTTGGCAACACTTCTCTCTCCTTTGTTCTTCCAGACTTCACAATGATATAGCTTTCAGTTTTCAGTTTGTCCATTGTTTGGCTTCTCAGCTCATCCATTCCCTGTGTTAACTTCCTGAGTTAAATTATATATTTGAAATCTAGAATGACTTTAGTTTGCCTGCCTGGACTCTGATTAATAAATCTTTCTCAGAAATGAAACCATATAGAGAAGCCCAATGTCTAAAAATGATCAAAGTCACCAAACTGCCCAAAGGCACTTGGAAGTACAGTACTTTCCCCTTTGCTCCTAGGAGAACAAGAAATAACACAGAATCCCAAAATATGACAATATATCAGAGAACAGTCATCTCAAAAATTGTCAGTGTGTCCTGTTTGGATTCCTCCTCCCCTGCCCAGTACAGAGAAACAGGCTTATTAAAATATGCACTTTAATCTGCACACCAGGTGACATGTTCTTGCCATGGATCATTTTTAGGTATCTATATAAATAGATGCATGTCTCCATTATGGTATGAGTTCAATTTGGGTTCTTTGCATGCCTATCTGTTCCCTCAGGGTGATAATTCTATCATATTCATCAAATTTCACCCCTAAGAAAGTATATGGCAAATAAATTTGCATTAATTTTCTCTTTACTATTAAAGTTTTATTTAATATTTTTCTCCACTTTTGTGGTTGACCTCTGCATTTGATATGGTTATGATGCAGGAGAAAAGAACAATGTGGCATTCACAAATATGATTCCATCATGCAGGATAAGTGTGTTAATATGAGTATCATCAGAGAGAACTTTAGATGAAGCGAGAATTCCTCTTGGGAAATGTAAGAAATGCAATGTTTAAGCAGACTTGATGAAATTCTTTCTTTCCAATAGGCACCAATAACTATAACAATGGGACATTGCCTTACTTCAGCTGAATGATTACCCTTGGCAATAGATGTTTAAACAGTGCTTTTAAATCTATTAAGTTAAATGAAAGAAAAGAACATCTTAATAGGAAACAGAAGCATAAAGAAAGAAAGCACTTGGTATGAGTGAACAGTTATTTTGCTCAATTTCAAAATTACAATAACATTTTTTTGGAAAGGGAGACCATGCCAATCAGTACCTGTTCATTATTGGTGGGGGGGAAATTTATTGAACAATTTCAATACATGAAAGATACTGCTTGATGCTTTCACATATATTTTCTTGTTGAATTCCTAAAATAAGTTTGAGAAATAGATTGCTGAACCTCCTTGTGGAGAAAAAAACAAAGACTAGCAGTAACATTACTTGACAAGTCAGGGTCAGACATCATAGCCAAAGCAATTTAATATCAAAAGTCCCATGTTTTTTCACCCAAACTGTTCTCTGATTTGAGTGACATTATTGCTCCCATACCAAAAGTGTTTTGCTAATTATTTTATGTTTTCCTAAAAGGGAGAGTTTTACTTCTAAATGTCAGTTTTGGGGACATAGCTCAGTTTTCCTTCCATAGCCCTGAGGTAGATACTAGGGGTTTCACTATGGTATCTTTTCCTGAGATCACCTCACTAAACAATTTTTCTAATTATTCCTTTCTTGCTAAGATAATATCTGTTAAATGCATGCCTATCTGTGAACTGATATTCATTCACTTATTAGAATTAACCTATTTTTGACCCTCATAATAGGACCAGATTGATATGGTTGAGATTAATGAGTCAATTATGTTTGGACAAGGTACAAGGAACACAAACTGTTTCCTACTGTTAGTACCTCGTGGTGTTCTCTCCTTCCTGTGTAGCTTTTGACATCTATAAAATAACCCAGTGCATGTTTTTTTTCCATCTTAACAATGATGAATGCTGGTATTTTCCCAAGAACACAGAAATCATTTGGATGAAAAAGGAAGTGATAATACAAGAGTGCAAGCTATTCTTTAAAAACAATTGTCTTTAAATCCTTTTATTTGACAAATTTGTGCTTCCACAGACTTAGCTGCCTCAGAGTGTCATTTTTGTAGTTCAATTAACCTGCTAGGATGACTTAGGTCCCATTATAGGTAAAGCAGGAGACACTGACAAATTTGAAACCAACTAACATGGGAAAGAAAACACCAGAAATCTCTAGAATCATTGAGAAGTCTGTTATCATGAGAGTACAGATCCTTACAAATCTGCTGGCATGAACCTACCCTTTCATTTCTGCAGACACAATGAGAGATCTTTGTCTTTATAGAAGGTCAGGGTCCATATGGTTGCAATAGTTAGGTTTGGCATTTCTTTTTTAAATGTACTTTGTCTATCTTTTCAGTTTATCAACTATCCATCCACTTACTCTTCCCAAATATGTGTTTCTACCTCTGACTGATGGTGTGAGATCCAGACTCATTATCAACCACCTAGATGATATTCTCAGCTGCCCAACCTGTAGGCATCTAACACACCTTCACATGCAAATTCACCTGGAAAAATAAAGCCAACACAAGATTTTTGTGTGCTAAGACTCTGAATGGCCATTTCTCTATTTTTGGGGGGGAAGGTGGGTACCAGTACCAGGGATTGAAGTCAGGGGCACTCAACCACTGAGCCACAATGTCTATTTATAGACAGGGTCACACTGAGTTGCTCAGTTCTTCACTTTTGCTGAGGCTGGCTTTGAACTCACCAACTCTCCATCCTCCTGCCTGAGCCTCCCAAACCACTGGGATTATAGGCATGCCCCACCACACCCAGCTCTTTTGTTTTTGCTCTAAGATTTTTCTCATATCTCTAACATGAATTTCATTTAAAATGGAATTATATTCAACATTAAGTGTATATATTTAAAATGTATTTTAAGCTAACTAGAGTCAGACAGACTGGGTTCCACTCTTGGTTCTGACACCTTCCATTGTGTGGCTCATCCAAACCACTGTGGCTCTTGCTCCTGCTTTGCAATATAGGAGATGGTAATGATTTTTATCTCATAGAGTTGTTGATAGAAAGATCTAAGAGTAAAGGATGTAAAGGGCTTGGCAGGCAGCAAGTGCTCAATAAATGCTATGTGCATTGATAACAGTATAAGAAGTTCTTGATATCTTCCCTTCCTTTTGGTAGCACCACCATATTGTCAGACACACCAAAAAGTCTAGAGTCATTGCACATTTTCCCCTCTCATTCCCTATAGACCTAATCTTCCCTGTAGACCTAATCTTACTGAATTCCTCTTGATACTATATTCTTTTTTCCTTTAACCTCCAACTTAGAGAGCCTTCCCTGACCTGCCCTACAACTACCCAGAGAACTAGTGACTTCCCTCTCTGTATTCTTTTACATACTACAATTGTATGCAATCCATCTGCTTTGTACTTATTTTTGTATCTTTTTCCTTTACTAAATTAGATTCTCCTTAAGTCATTTCACTTAATATCCCCAGACCATTACATATTGTCAGGCACATAGCTGGTACTCAATAAATGCTTTCAATATGTTTTCTTGATGTGCAAGAGAAACCACTGCAAAGCCCTTTGACTCAGCTCAGGTTCATGCATCTGTCTTGACCTGTTTGACTTGTTTGATGGAAATCATGAATTAGCAAGACCAACCAGGAGCAGAAAAGACCTTGATGATTATCAGGCTGTACAGACCAGCACCAAAAGGAGCTGAAGATTTCCCACACAATAATATTATCAATAGGTTAAAAAGGGGCATTGATTATTTCCTTGAAAGTCTTTTCCTTTTTCACACTCCACTTTGAAAGTCAAGTGTCTCTTGGGAGTATGGGTGGTTTCTGCCAAGAGGAAGCAGGTCAGTGCTAGACTGAGTCCCTGAGCACAAAATTAATGAGTCCATAGACAATTATCTTGAAGGTCAAGGTTTATAGAAAAAGTTCTAGTTTTCACATTATAGAACTCACTCTCCATTTATATATCAAAAGCATGCATGTTGAATGCAGAACAAAGTTTTACTATAAGCCATGGTATTAGAGATGAAGGACATAAGATTGTGGAAGCTTCCACCTGCTAGGAAGCAGAAATTCTTCTATTTCTCATCAGCAGTGTCTAGGGGGAGACAGGACAACCAAGAAGTGGAAGGAGTATCCTCCTAGACAGAAGTGACTTTTGGGAGATGAAGAGATGATATGGTGGAAACCCTCGAATTTGTGAGGAAACTCCAAAGTAATCTTTGAAGCATAGAATAGGGAAATCTGCAAAGTCTTTTGCCAATTTCTTTGTCCAGTATGGTATGGGAGCAACTTAATAGTGTCTCCAGTAATTTAGACACAAATAAAAAAGAGTTTTTGGTGAATGGGTTAAAGTATTCTCACTGAGTTCTAAATGTCCATCTGCTTAAGCTAAAGTAGCTGAGGGATCCTAATGTCATGCCACCTTCAGGGCTTTCCAGGTACTGAGAAAAAGGAAGAAACTCATGCTCATAGACCAAGGCAGATGCACAGGTGGAGTCTTCAGGAAGGAAACTAAGATTTTATAATAATAATAAGATTCAGCTACAAGTGCCAGCATGGTTCTCCAAAAGTATAGATGGGTCATGTCGTACTCCTTCAGGTTCAATGTCAGACACCAAAGGCCACACCAAAATAGCTACTCTCCATCATTAGACATACACACACACACACACACACACACACACACAGATATTAATGTGTCAACCTCCTTGGTTCCTCTTGACTTAAGGACCCAATGTTGGTAAGGAGAGTGAGGAAGGAAAAAAAAAACAGAAAAGTTGGATATTTACATGAAGGAATTTCAATAACAAAATATGACTTTTTTAAAACGAGAAGAAACCAGTACACCCTTAATTAGTAAACTTATGCTCTATCAAGACATGGTTGACCCAGCTATCTCACACCTTGATCTATACCCAAAGGACTTAAAATCAGCATACTACAATGAGACAGCCACATCAATGTTTATAGCAGCTCAATTCACAATAGCCAAATTGTGGCACCAACCTAGATGCCCTTCAATAGATGAATGGATAAAGAAACTGTGGTATATATACTCAATAAAATATCATTCAGCCATAAAGAAGAATAAAATTATGGCATTTGCAGGTAAATGGATGGAGTTGGAGAATATCATGCTAAGTGAAATAAGCCAATCCCAAAAAACCAAAGGCCAAATATTTTTTCTGATAGGTGGATGCTGATACATAACAGAGGTGGGGGGGCATAAGTGAAGAATGGAGGAATATCAGATTGTGTAGAGGGAAATGAGGGGAGGGGAGGGTGTGGGGAGGTGGGAAGATGGTAGAATGTGACAAACATCATTACCCTATGTACATGTAAGATTACATGAATGGTGTGACTCTACATCATGTACATCCAAAGAAATGAAAAGTTGTACCCCATTTGTGTACCATGAATCAAAATGCATTCTACTATCATGTATAACTAAATAGAACAAACAAAAGATTAAAATTTAAAAAGGAAAAAAAAAAAAAACATGGTACCCATTGTGGGGAGGCTTACAAGCAAGGGGAGATCAAGTATAGAAAATACTGATGCTAAATTTCTTGTACAGTTTTATTTGTAGTGGTTTAAATCTTGACTCTAGTAACATATTTAAATGATAAAGGGAAACAGCCCATAGTATCTCTAAGCCCAAAACATGACTTCTCATTTAAGAATGGCACAAACTGCCTAACCTCCTTCCTTCTCTACCCAAATTACAATCCCAGCCCAAGGCAGTAGATCCTAAGAAAACCCAGAGTCACATGTGGATAATCAGACAAAAAAAAATGCACACACATATATATAAAACAAAAGTGCTCACTTGATAATCAATAATCTAATCACAAACACACACACACACACACACACACACACACATGCACACACCAGTTTACCCAATTCTTTAGGACCATATCTAATAATAGCAGGTGCAATATTTGAGCATTTACTCTATACCAAGAGCTCTAAATATATGGTTTTATTTATTCAACAAACATGAATGAGATGTCATTATTTCCAGTTTACAAACGATGAAAATGAGGGAAAAGGAAATGGAGCAAATTGTCCACAAATCCCAAAGTCTATAGTTAAACATCTAGCATTTGACCCAGGTCTGCCTCTCCAATTCCAGTAGTTGCTTTCTGCCTACCTCTTAAATGAGATGCTCCTCTCTTCTAAGGGAACCAAAATATTGTTTTAGTATTCACAGCAAGGTAAGATGGGATGTAAAGAAACAATGTAAACCATCTCAAGATGAAGATTAGCTAAAGGGTAAAGGTATCCAAGAAAAAAGAGAAATGTAATCGCATCACTTACTCACCCATCATGTGCCAGATGTTGTTGCCACACAGCGGTAAACAACACACACACAAAGCCACGTCCAGATGGAGTTTCCACACTTGCCAAGGAGACAGTGAATGAGCAAGTGAAATGACTAATATACTTCAGGTAAGGAGGAGGGTTATGAAACATTGGGCAAGGATAGAAAGAAGCAGAGCTGCTATTTTAGACTAATACATGAACACTCTAGGTATCCAGGAGAAGAGTAAGGATTTCTGTCAAGAGAGTGAGTAAGACAAGCATGTACCTTGGGGAAAAACAGTATAAGTGGAGGCAACAGAGACCCCCTGTGGACAGGTGGTCAGCAAGATGAAGGTATAAATGGCGCAGAGTCAGGTGAGTGCAGAAGAGAGTGATGAAAAGAAAAATGAAGAAATAGCAGTAAGTAACGGCCATACCATAGAGGACCTGGAAGGCCATGGTTTGGACTTGAGATTTCATTCTCAGCAGGACAGGAAGACTAATCTTGCTTTGAAGGACAGGAAGATTAGTCATATATTTTGGAGGATTCACTCTAAATACAGAGTACCATCAGGTTAGGAGATCTTTGGGGAAGATGAAGCCATACTTCTGGGATGTATGTGGAAATTATTTTGAAAGTATAACAGACCTTAGCTGCTACTGGATAGAATGTAAAAGAAAGATAAAGTTCAAAAATAATCCCTATATTTTGGGGGACCAGAGCACAAGGTAAACCGTAGTACCATGGGAAGGTAGGGGATATAAGAGAGGACCAACATAGGCATGTAGCAGAAATTAACAGTTGTCATCTCAGGCACACTATGCATGTGATGATTTTAGACACCAAGGAGAGAGATATAGTTGACACAAAAGAGTAAAGCTCAGGAGCTCCTAGAACTAGAAATAAAAAATCTGGACATCTTCTTCAGTTTGTAGATGCCATTTAAAGCCATGGTGTTGGCTGAAATCACCCAAGGAGTGAGTGCAGTTAGAGAGCAGTGGACAAGGATTATCCCTGGACCATGAACTAGTCAGAGGTAAACACATCCTGGTCCAGAAAAAGTGACAGGGAAAAGATGGAGTACCCCATAAGGATGCTAGTTGCAGGGAGATTTTGCCAATTGCTATAGTAGGTTCGACAAGTTAATGCGTGTGCACTAACGAATGGCATCGTTCTGCCCCCAGAACCAACAATATCAGTGTAAAACATTAAGGATGTGCACACAGACACAGGAATCTCATGACTGTGATGATGGAAAAGGACTTTCAGCCATCGCTTCTCAACTCTGGAAAGACTACAGATCAACTAAAAAAGTGAGACCAAATCAAAAACCTCAGGTTCCACTGTCCAATTAGTAGCTGGAACTCAATTAGTACGGGTGAAATTTTCATTTGCAATGACACCCATAGGATGCTCGCAGAGCATTTCACACACATACTTCTTGAGTAAATATGATTTAAATAATGCAATAACACTTCCAAAATGGCCTACGCTGTTTTGACTAGCGGTTTTCTTCAGCTCTGAAATTAACTTCGAATTCTTTAATTTCATATTTGAAAACAGACACCAGCTGAATGCTCTTCCCACATGCAATGATCTCCTTTCTAACAATGCACTCGGCTGTTTTGGGAAACAAAGATTAAAGAGTACAGTCAGAAACTTCCCAAATAATCTTGATGAGATTAGTTCAATTTCTTCACTGAAAGCAAAGATAAACAGACATTAATTCTCATTTTCTCTGTCCTTATGCAACCAAAATCCCTATGTTCTTTTACCAATATCAAGAATACATTCAGTCCCTTATGTAACAACTCAAATGTGTACCAGTTTCTCTTCTTAGAACACAGGGCCTTCAGGAAGCTTGGCAAGTGTTCCAAAAAGGAAAAAAAAAATGTACTGAAGTCTTTTATGTCTATTTTGTTTGGGGGGAAAGTGGAAGTCTAAGAAATGATATTTTAGATATTCTTCCTAACTGAGCAAGGAAGAAGCTAGAACAAATTACTGATTACAGGATTACTTCCCCCAAAAGACCAAGGATGTAATTCAAAAGGTTGCCCACAGAGTGGAGAGGGAGAATGGCCACCCAAGTCTGCTTGCTCAAGGACCTAATCTTCTCCTGACATTAATAGAGGGACAGATGGTATAGCCAGGGTCTCCTCCCAGCTGTGAAATTTAATGAATTCACATCCAACATCATGATAATTTATATCATCAATATTCCTAATTTAAAAGTTTCTCAACACTCAATTATTAACATCTCCTATGAGGCAAGCTAATGCTAATAATACTATTTCAATAACTAAGGAAAATATACTTTAGCAGTCATGGGAAAGTTATACCTGGACTCAATTAAAAAACTCCACACATCATGCTACTTCCCTTTCACCTCACGAATGATGTGGAAACAGCAGAACAGTCTTCCTTTTTTATATTTAAAGAGATATTTTTGTTTTATTTTGCTTAATGGCCTGGAAATTTTCCATAACTTTAAGAGTTCCTCATTTAAAACATTGGGCTGTGTATGGCCATAGGGCCCCAGTAAATAGGAGAGTTCTAGTATCAGAGTAGGGGTGCACAGAGCAGCAGATGGGCTCCAGACGCTGACCTGTATGGTGAGTCTAGCTCCACCAAGGCTGGCTTGATAGAATCTATCAAGCCACTTAATACAAATCTCTGTCTCTGGCTTTATGAGGATAAAAGGAGAATTGGGTGCACTAGAATATTTCCTTATATTCAGCCTTTCCTTCATTAATTATTTAAAACAGTTTATTGCTACGTTTGTCAGTAGCCATCAATGTGGCACTTTCCAGAGGCCAACTGTCCGTGTGATACCAGGCATCATGTAATAAGTGTTCAGCAAATGCTGAATGTTGCCATTCCTACTGCAAATATGATGACTGCAATTGCATCACAAGTTTCTTAAGACCATCTTCTTTTAAATAAAAAGAGTTTCATAATTCATGGAATACATTTTCCATCCATACTCACTGAATCTAAACCTATATTCCTCAAGTCTAGGTACCTGCAGCGTAAAACTCAGAGGACACTACAAATACTTCATAATCAAGCTATATGCAATTCCCTTGGGAAACAATGTCAGTTGTAAAGCAAGAAAGTAAACAAACCTTGTTCCATTGACTTTTCCCTAGATACATGAAACTTTTCAAGGTGTGGTATGTATACCTTGGAAGACTCCACAATTAACTCTAAATTGAAATGTCAGATAATATTCAGAAGCCAACTCTCAGCTTGACAGACAGCAGAAAAGAGCCCAAGTTACTGAGCTACACAACCTTACACGTTCTAAGGCAGAGATCATGCGGGAACTACCAAGGCAATGAGATTCAAAACTTTGCCACCAGCAGGATGGGTGCTAGCCAGGAACACAGGTCCTGGTGACCCCAAATGTACTAGACATCAGTGCTTTATCTCTTGGGTTAGTTTTAGCAGGTTGGGGCAGTGACATTTACCAGTCAACATGGAAATATTTTAATTTTTTGATAAGTTATGTGGTCATACTACTCTATACTACCTACTTACTAGTTATAGGGAAAAGTCCTCAGTAGAAAAAAGTTCTGATACAGAGGCTGGCTAAACTATTAGACTCCAAAAGTACAAAAATAAATCTCAAAATAAAAATCTTTGAGCATTTGGAAACAATGTCACACATTTTTAAAAAGGTGACATTTACCATTAATATTTTTATTATTTTAATGTTAGTAAATTTAATAATTGTGAGTTACAGTGATTACCCATGTCTCAACAAACTTCCTCCCATCTGATCTCATCACTTCTTTGCCCTCATCAAAGGCTGAGCAAGTAGACATACCATACATATATAGAAAGATGCTTAAGGATAGTCTAAATTATTCCAGTTGGCCTTTTGCTGAGTGAAGAACAACCTTTTCTGTAAACCAGGCTCTAAATCAGCAGTTTCCAAAAATGTGCCTTTGAATACACAAAAAGAAAATAGCAAAGTAGGATATTTCTAATACTATTCATCACAAAGACCTTTAAATTATGAGACTCACACTTGACCCTCTGCAGTTCACCCAGCTGAGATTAGCTCTAATTATTGTCTTAAATCTAAAAAGGAAAGAGATGGGTCATTAAAAGTACCAGCTTTTTGTGGAGAAAATAACTTCCACTTTGTGGAAAGTTCCTAGAAAATAATCAAACTCTATACACATAAGTGCCCTTTCATATTAAACTTATTAGAGTATTAATGTCCACCAGTGTGATAATCACCCATCACAAATATAGTCCATTAATAGATTTTAGAAGAATGGTCTTCCACTGTTGGTCTAACTATAGTATTTCCATACAGAGAGCAAGGACACAATTGAGACTAAAATTATATCTTGAATGAAAACACTGGCCAGACTTCAAGAGGCAACATGGCAGAAGAGTGCATCCCAGGTGTGATACCTACTAGCAACCATGGGCAAATTACCAAACCACTAAGCTTCAGTGTCTGAACTATAAAAAAAGGGAGACTGTTCTCATAAGGATCCTGCCTAGCACTTGCTAAATTCTAGGTGCAAAATAAATTATAGCTATATATATTTAAGGTTGTATGAAAGGTTGGAGACTAGGATAGCCAATGGCAAGTGATTAAGGCCACTAGTATAGTACCATCTTTTCTTTTTTTATTTGTTCTTTTTGATTATACATGACAGTAGAATGTATTTTGATAATCATACACACATGGAGTATAACTTCCCATTTTTGTGGTTGTATATGATGTGGAGTTACACTGGTTGTGTATTCATATATGAACATAAGAAAGTTATGTCCAATTCATTCTACTGTCTTTCCTATTCTCATCCCCCCTTTCCTCCCCCCTTTCACCTGTGCAATCCGAGGAAATTCCACTCCCCCTGCCACCACCATCATGAATTAGCATCTGCGTGTCAGAGAGAACATTTGGCCTTTGGTTTGCTGGACTTGGCTTATTTCACTTAGCATGATAGCCTCCAGTTCCACCCATTTACTGGCAAATGCCATAATTTCATTCTTTATGGCTGAGTAATATTCCATTGTGTATATATACTGCATTTTCTTTATCTATTCATTACAGTACCATCTTATAACCATTCATTTTATATGTCAAAGGGGCTGGGACATGGGATATCCAGATTAAACATTATTCCTGGGTATGTCTATGCAGGTGTGTCCAGATAAGATTAGCAACTTACTTAGTAAAGTAGACTGAACTCCACACATGAGCAAGAGTCATCCAATCTGTTGAGCTGTTGAATAGAACAAAAGGCAGGCGGAAAGAGAATTCATTCCTTCTGCTTGAGTGTACAAGCTAGAACATGAGTCTTCTCCTGCCCTCAAACAGACCTACACCACAGGTTCCCTGGTTCTTGGATCTTCAGATTTGGACTAAGCTACACATCAACTTTCTCAGGGCTCCAGTTTACAGATGGCATACATGGGAATTCTCATTGCCTAAAACTGTAAACCAATTCCTCATAAAAAATTCCTTCCTACCTATCTTCCTTCCTCCCTCTCTCCTCCATCCCTCTTTTCCTCTTTCTTTCCCTATGTTTCAGTTTTCCTCTGGAGGAAATCAGTAATTTATTACTGCCTACTATATATAAGGCACTATGGTCAAACTAATATTATAAAGAAGAATAAGCATGGTTCTATCCTCAAGGGACCTTAAGTCCAGTTGAGGAGGCAGAACATTTACAAGGGAATTAAGTTAACACATTTGCTAAGTGCTAAAAGAGGAGCACACACAATTATAACAGGAGTTTCCTAGAAGGAAGAGATCCCAGCATCCTAAGCAACAGAGAAAAGTCCTCTACAGAAGTACTGTCTGGGGCTTGAATGAAGAAGACACCTCAAAAAAGTGGGCTGTGGCAGAAGAGGAAGATGGTGTATACCAAGGGTCATTTGCCAAAACAAATAAATATAGCTACTAAAATCTCTAATTCCCACCCCCAAAAGTTAATATTTGGTAGCACTTCAAGTTCTTAAAGTCTCATAAACCATTTGACTCTAAGTACTAAGCATTTCTAGGTGGTACACCAAAAATTGATGTCCACATTTTTCTGATGAAGTCTGAGCTCCAAGGCAGAGTATTTTAGTAGGCTTCTGTTTGCCATAGAGAAATACCTTGTCATACACATTGAAGAACATCTAACTTCAAAAACAATAGTGACCATGTACAGCTTAGCTATTCTGCCAAAGTCATAAGACATGGTGGGAGGCCCAAAAGATCTGAAGCCAGATATCTGGGTTGGAGCTCAAGATCTGCTATTGCACAGCCATGTGGGCCTTTGCCTGATCATTTAATACTGTAGTTTCCTCATTCAAAAGCTGAGAATGTAAATGTCTTCCTACTTATTGGATTAGGTGGTTGGAAGGGTCAAATAATGAAGAAATGTTTATACAAAAATTAATTATTAAATATGCAAATTATGTTCAATTTTTAGCTGTGATATTTATTTCATCTTCATGTAAAGATAATAATATGATAGAAATATCGTTTTGAGCTGCCTCTGATGAAAAGAAGTTGGAAAATACTCATTCACAAAGAAAATACTTTTAGAAACTGATTGTTCTGCAAATGGAGAGAAGGAGGAAAGAAGTGGCAGTTTTTGAGTACTTTATAGATGAAATGCCAGATAGTTTTATTGATAGCAATTACTAGCTGATGATTGCTTCATGCATTTATAATTGACCTACATATGTCGTTTTCTGCTAAGCAGTTCAATTCCTCCCTTTTCTAAAAGCAATTTAAAAAGAATAAAGGGTATCTTTGATCACTTATCATAAGATTTTATTCCTAATTTAAAGGGATTCATAGGCAAATTACAGTTAAAAGAACAGCACACCTTAAATAAGAAGTAATTCTGCATAGGGGATACCTGAGGCCAACTCGTATACAGAACTAAATTTAATGACAATAGTTTACACAATAAAACATAGTGAACAATAAGCCATTATCCATTCAAAACTTGTAAACATAGGTGTTTAGAAGGGAAAAGAGGTCTCATAAATAGGGAGAAAAGGGGTAACTGAAAATATTAAACAGGTATTGAAAAATTTCATTTATGACAAAATTCAACATTGGAGAAACAAAAACATAACAATATCCTATTGAAACGATTTCCAAATACTTTAAGGTTAACAAAACTCACAACACCTTAATGCATTATCTACATAAAGTGATTACTGAAAGCAGAATAAAAGAACCCCCAAGAGGCAATAAAAATGAAATCTGAGTACTTTGAAAAACATATTCAGAGGATCACTAGGGGCCTAACTTATTTGTTTGGTTAAGTTTCTCATTTTATTTCTTTTCAGTGGAAGAAAATGTTCATTATAGAAAGCAGCTAATTTTCTATCTTTTAACTTAATGTACTAAAACAGTTTTACATAAAAAAATTCATTTGTCAAATGCCAAACATCTGCACCCTTGATTACAGATCTGCTATTGAGACTCTGTTTATCAGGTACCATATGTCACACTATTTCACTTCTGCTTTCATCTTTGTTTATGCATATTCAGGGGTGTGAGTGTGTGTACTCACGTATACATACACACATGTATGTGCACAGGTTCACAAAGAAAGAAAATTGCATCTGGTACCTAGAAAAACAATGAAAAAGAGGCGTTCGATAAAGCAACCAGTTTTGTGTTTTATAGAGCATACACAACTGCTGGCAGATACAGACCACAATACTCTATAGGGTCTTGAGTTAGAGTTTGTATAATAAAAATATTAAAAAGATAAAAATAGTCAAGAGGAAAAGAGATAATTTAAAAAGAGATTTTTATTGTGCCATTATTCTATAAAGAAAGATTAAAGTGGGAAGGTATAAGGGAAATAGATGTAAAGTGTATTCTTTGAATGAAAGTAAATTATAGATAATGACTTTAACCAAATATATAACCCACCACTGCTCCACCTGGCCTCACCCATACACCTGTATTTTCCCCCAGGATTTTCCTGGCTTTCCCTGTCCCTATTAATTTTGATTCCCAGCATGTACTCCTCTTCATATTAATGAGTACTTAATCTTTCCTCTCTAAATTTAAATGAGAGAATCTAGTAAAGAACAATGGGCCTGGAGTCAGGGGACCCATGTTATGACCATGATTTGTCTTCTAATTAGTTATGTAACCTGGTACAAGTTATTGCACACCTGCCTCATGTAAGGCAAGAGTTTCTCCTCTCCAGGTCTTGGTTTCCTGATCTGAAAGGTGAAGAGTTGAAACCTGTGCTCCCTAGGGCTCCATAACTTCCCACAGAGAAGGGATGCAAACTAGCAGTTCTGTTTCCACATGTCCTCTACCCCAACCAGCCCCATATCTGAAATGTCTATATGAAAAAGCCAAGAAATGAGATGTCACATGCAAAAGATTGTGATTGGACTCCCACATGCATATGAATGAAAGTGAATGGATCCCCTTATCTAGGTTTACATGCCCCTGTGTGCCCAGGAGCATTCTGGATATGCTGGAGGGTTTTTTAAAATATAAGACATTTCCCTTGTCCTTAAAGAATCTACTATCTCATTAGAAGAACACTGCATTAAGAATGAGAACACAAGATTACTCCTACTTAAGTGACAGGGGCTAGAGAAGCCTTGAGAAAGGAGAATGTCACAAGGATATGAACAGTGAACTAAGAGTCAGAGAGGAAGCAGGATTTCACTCAAAAATATTTATTGAGTACATACTAGGACAGGTGCCAAAACAAACATAGTTCCTACTCTCAAGGAATTTATAGTCTAGTAAGAGACATGCATTGACAGGGAGTCCCCAGTTGCTATGTAAGAGGTAAAAAGGGGAAGGAGCCTAGTAAGGAAATTCAGAGGGAATATTCCAGAAGAAGCGACACTGTTGCTAAAATCTAAGGACAAAAAGGCACTAACAAGGTAAAACAGAAGAGATGAGAATATTGTAGCCAGAGTACATTGCAAGTGCAAAAGCCCTGTGGCACCTGAGTACTTGGCAATTTGGAGGAAATGAAAGAGGGCTAGAATGCAAAGAATAAGGGACACAAGATGATGCTTGAGAGGAAGGCAAATGCAGGTACCCAGGGTCTTGCTGGTCATGTTACAGGTGTCATTGTGAAAGAATAGTGCTATCAGATGTAAATAGAGCAAGAATGGGTATGGGGAGATATTGAAGAGATTACTTCACAGACCAGGTAGGAAACGATGACATGTTGGACAAGGACAGTAGCCTTGAGGGTGTAGGAGTGAGATGGCCAAATCTGCTGGTGTAATGGATGTGGGTATATGGAGGAGTCCTGCTCAAGAAGCACTCCTTGGCTTCTGATTGGCATAACAGAATGAATGACAGTGCCATTAAATTAGGAAGGAACACAGAAAAGGCTTCTTTAAAGGAGAAAAGGGTAATAAGAGCTGAATACTCTTAAGAAGTTAAATAAGATGAGGATCTTGAGTTCCAAGACATGGAGGTTATTGGAGACCTCAGTAATTTTAAGTGGAGTGAAGAAGGGTCAGGTGACAGATAAGAGTGGATAGAAAAACTAGAGATCAAGAAACAGAGAGAAGAGAGTACAAATGCATGCCAATCTTCATTCACCTTAGCAACTTCAGGGCACCCTTGTACAACACACACACAAACACACATACGACCTACTAGAAATTGTTCCTGAGTACTTAAAGAATTGGGCTAAGTTCAATTCCTGTAATCTGCAATAAGACAAAGCATAAAATGAACTTCTTTTATTCTCTCCCTCCTCCTCCCTTCAGTACAACTGTCTTTATAAAAAAAAGCTCATACATTTCTATTGATAAATAATACCTACATCTAAGCTTTAAGAAATTTACCTGTGTCTTCCTCTAAAGAGGGTCTGTGACACACTGAAGCACAGGGAGAGCCTCTGCTGGGGTTTTCAGCCCAACCTCTGAAGCTGGGAGGTGCTTCCTCACCCCCATCACCCCACCATCAACCTCTACTGAAGGGCAGCACCACTGTGGCAACAGAGGCAGGCCCTCTGGGGACACTGAGTTATTCTTTCCTCATATAAGACTTCCCTTTCATCCTCTAGTGTATAGATGAATTGTTAGCCTGGCCTAGACAGCTAGAGTTAAGTTTCTCTCCCCTTGCTGCCTAGGACCACAAAATGTCTTGGTCTCTGTTTGTCCCAAACAGTTCAAGAGTATCTATTCATCCTTCTTTTCTAGCACACATAGATCTGGACACTGGAATACCATGAATAGGGGTTTTCTAAACGCCCTGGATATTGTACGGAGTATTCCAAGTTAACAGGAGAGATGCTGGACAGAGATCCTGGAAATGTCTGGAGTTGACCTATGTTGCCAGAGGGACTGGCAGCTTCTCATGATTCTCTTAGTGCTATGGTTAGATAAGATTAAAGCTGATCACTAATCACAGAAACTACATTGGCTCCATTAATATTGAGCATGCTTTCTTTTTCTGCACTTGTTCTGATTTTCTGAATTTCTATTTATTAGAATATACCCTTTGACCAGAAAATTCAGAAATCTATTCTCAAAGATATGGGGATATAAATATATAAATTAATCATTAAGTCTACTCCAACATTAGATTCTACTCTCAAGGATATTTCCAAAAATGCCTGAGATCTCTCCCTTCCCATCATTGGTCATGAAGAGATGGAGACATCTTCCAAGAGGTAATGGAGTATGAGTAGGGGACTCCAAGAAGGCTTTATTATAAAGAAATTCTTGTTTTATTTACCAGTTGCATCTAATATTCCAATATTCTTACTAGGACAAAAGGCTCCCCATATCTTCTAGAGGTGGTGAGATGGGACTGGGTGACTTAGAGAGAGGAGGAAAGAGGCTCAAGCCAGAAAACACAAACTGCACCTTTTCCCAATGTTCTTTGGGCCAGTCCTATTGGAGTTAATATTCAAACAGTTCTTTAATAGCAGTCAAGAAACAAACAAGAAACCACCAGCTCAGCACTGAGCAGGATCTACTGGGGAAGAAAGGATGGATCAGAGTTATCTCCTTTAAGGAAATTATAGTTTATTTAGGGCCTGTAACAAATGTATAAAATAAGTTCACACCACAGAAGGTGATGATGAATCCTGTCAATGCTAATTCTGAGGAACTGTCTTCTTGGTCTGAGGAAATTTATTAAACAGAGACTCCCTATTTCATATCTACCATTTTCTGAAATCTATGTAATTACAGTCTGATTGAATAATTATGAACTATTTTACCTGTCAGAAAGTCTAATTCAGAGTATATTGTTTCATAACAAAAGGAATGAGACTAACCCTATGTATAATGAGTCCTTTTTCAATCCTGACATAACACTGGGGAAACTGATACAGGCAGAATAATGTTCCCATCCCAGAAGACGTCTGCATCTTAATCCCCAGAACCTGGGTATGTATTATTTTACATCACAGGACACTGCAGATGTTGTGAGGGAGGAGGACTCTGAAATGAGAAGATAATTTTGGATTATAAAGGCAATCCCAATCTAATCATGAGTCCTTGAAAGCAAAGGACCCATCCTGGCTGAGTTAAAGAGGCAAGAAGAAAGACTGGAAGCACATTTAGGATGGAACTATTGTTGTAGGCTTTGAAAACAGAGGAAGGAAGCATGAATGAAGAATTCAAGTGGCCTGTAGAACATGGAAAAGGTGAGGAAACATTCTCCTTGAGAGACTGCAGAAGGAACACAGCCCTGCCAACACCTTGACTATAGCCCCTGAGTGAGATCCATGGAAGATTTAGGACATAAAGATTAATAAGATACTATACTTTGGATCTAAAATATCACAAGCCCATGTGTAAAAGGCCTGGTTCCTAGGTTGGTGCCATGGGAAGGAGGTGGCAACTTTAAGAGGTGGGCCTAGTGGGAAATCTCAGGTCACTGGAGGCTCCCACCCCAGGCTCTCTTCGCTTCCTGCTGCCATAAGGTGAGAAGGTTGCTCTGCCATGTGCTTCCTGGTATGATGTGATAGCTCAGCACAGGCCCAGAGCAACAGGGCCAACCAACCCTGGACTGGAATCTCTGAACTACAAACCAAAGTAAACCTTTCCTCTTTTTATGTTGACTATCTGGCATTATGCAACAGTAACAAACAGCTAACTAACACAAAGGTAATAAATTTGTTTTAAGTCATTAAAATCTATGGTGATTTGTTATAACAGCAACAGAAAACTATCATGCTTTCCTTTACATTTGTTCAACAGTAAAATGGGAAAAAACATCTTTTCATTTCTTATAAATGGTTGTAAGCATTAAAAGGAAAATATTGGACAAAGATTTTTAAAGAAAAGAGCTGAGAAGGAAGAAATAGCAGTCTAAAATTTTCTTCAATGCACTTCTTTCTCCTGTATTTTACAAGATTCAGTCAATCAGAAAATAAACCAGAAACTTAATATATCTTAACAGTTTCATGGCATCCCCAGGTAATCAGAGGCAATCTTTCATATTGATCATAATATAAAACTAGGTGAGTTATAGAGACACATATCTTGTCAGTTCTTTGGCAAATGTAAAGCCTCCCTTAGAAAAATACTGTAATGAAATACTTTCAAAGTCAGTATGCAGATCTCCAACTGCTCGGCAAGTTAATGAGATGCATAGCTAGGGACTTAGCATGCATCTCAAGCACTGGTTCTGCATAAGAAACACAGTTGATTCTGATCTCATCACCTTATCCATTTTTTACAGAAACATCTATCAGCAAAGAGAAGACACTCCATGTATTAAAAAGTTTCCTCATCCACCCTTAGCTATCAGAAACAGGACAGCAGGCCATGTATTAGAGCTTGCAAACCTAATAAAATATTTTGCAAGAAACATATTTAATCAGTCAAACATTGATTATATTTGGTATACTCAAAATACTGAAGCCCAGCCACACAAAATGATTTGTCAACAGTGCAGAACATCCCTATAAAAGAGATAACTTTGGGATTTACACATTAGATAAACTGAGCTTCCAAATTAACCTAACAGAAAATCACCTTGTGGATATGAACAAAGAAAGGATCTCAGCCTCATACAATATTAAATAATCAGAGTATGCTTGTGTAACAAAAGTGTACAAAACCCAAAACTAAAATGTACCTAAATGTAGATCATTTAAAAAAAAATAAAGCAGAGAAGGGAGAAAAATATTTTTAAAGCAACTATGTACATTCAATTCCTGGACCCCACACTTACTACCTTTGTCTCTTTGGGAAAGTTTTTAAAATTTCTTTGTGCCTCAGTTTCCACCTGTTTAGGATGGCGATAAATCAATACTGAATTCAGCACACTGTTGTGGGATTAAAGGAGATAATAGGTACAATATACTTAGGACAATGTCTGATCCCCAGGAAGCCCTTAATACATATTAGCATTATTATCATCAATTATTAGTATCATGTCCAATTTTTCTGTAGGAACAATTTACTACAGAATCTGCTAGAAAATCCAGGCAATGAACCACAGTTAACCAGATTCATTTTTGCCATGTCTTGGTCAATTTCTTGATACCAACAGGAACAATTCAAAGAAAGGGGCTTACCCAGGTGTTCCTCATTAATTTAGTTAAGCATCACAGAGGAATTTCATTGGGATATGATTGTTAGATGCCCTTGGACAAGAATAAGTTCTAAACCCTAAGAAAAGGAGGACCAAACTCAGAAAAAATAATAAAATGAACTTTAGAAAATTTTGCCCAACTAATAAATTGGCTAAAATGAGATATTTGTAGAGAATAAAGAATAAATGGTAATGTCATGAAAAGTAAGTTAAGCCAGGTTTTAATTATAAAGAAGGAAATATGTGAAGAGATAAGTCTTAAAAATGAAAAAGAAAGTTTAATATTACTAGCAAAAGACAGCAGAAAGACACAGAAAAGCTGGCAGCGACTTGAGGGAAGCAGGCTTGTGCTTTCAACTGCACCTTTACAAGCAAGTGTCATCTGCTTTCTGCCTCCAAAGCAAGTACCGGCTGTCACAGGAAAAGGAAAATAAAGCCAAAATGGAGACAGAAATGTTCCTTAAACAGCTGGATATCTTCAAATTAGAACTTTAATAGCCCATAGGAATGAGATAGTTGAGGAATTTCCAAATGTTTCTACTAGAAGCCCATTCTCCTTGGTTATCCATCATCCATTCTGCCTTCATCTCTGAAAATCCATCTCATGCTAGGACATCCTGCATGTTAATGCTCCTCTTGCAGATGATATGCACCTCTTCCTGCACAAAGTCAACCAACTAACTGGAAAGCATGTGCTGTGCCCACCATTGTTCTAAAATTTACCCACGTCATGAAAGAAGCATAAAACAGGTGCTTACTGATAATATCACCTTGTAATTAGACCCTGAACTCTTCCAAGGCTGGTACCAAATAGAACTACACAAAATAAATTCGAGTTCACCTGTTTACTTAGAATAAACACTTTAAGGTTTACTCTAAACACTAGAGCTAAATCTAGCTAACGTTATAGGACAGTTAGGACATCAGATTATCTGGGTGCTTTGAAAATTATCATATTCTCCACTCCATTCCCTGAATCATGAGGCCTAGAAGTAAGAGTCTCCCTTTTGAAATGATCCATAGAGATCCTTAGCATGTGCCCCCCAGCCTTCTTCCACTTGCTCCTTCCCGGGACACTTCTTCCCTTCTTTGATTAATAACATGCATATTTTCAGACAGGGTTTAAAAGCAACAGACTCAGAATCAATGAGAATCAACTATACAAATATAGGCGAAAATAATGCCTATTTTACAAGTGTGCTTTGTTGAGCTGAGGTTTAAATGATTCCAACTGCTTATGGTACTTAAAGGAGTATTAAACACTCGCTTATCCCTCAGACAGGGCCATCAGTTATTGCCAACACCGGCAGGACTCGGTCTCAGCATGGGTCCACAATTACTTCTAGAAAAACAAGGTCCTTGGTCTTTTGTATGTCAGTATGCACACCTATACAAACACCCCAGTGGATTCGGTGCTGACATTGAATCAACCTAAAGTGGCCTTGGTGGAGGCCAGTCTAGATGGGGTCTCAATGCTATGATCCTAAAATTCCGACCAATCATTTCAGTGACAATGGCCGCAAACAAGCCTCTACATTATTCAGAGAAATACAAAAGGAAAGAGGACTGAACTTCTGCTTTGTAACTCTCAAGTCCTTCTCCAATCATGCAAGTCTTTCTCCAATCATGACCTCGATACTTTGTTCTGTCTAGTGAATATACCTCACTCTGTTTCAAATAGGCTTGAAATTAAGTGATGAACCTTGATCCATGATCCAGGGTCCAGACATCTCATTATGTTCCTGCTCATTCACATCCAGACAGCTTGTGCTGCATTCTCTGTGAACAGTGCAACAGACAAAGGAAATTCATAGTTGAAGTTGGGCTGTGGCATGTACCACTAGTGGACCAGTGGTATAAGATGTAAAGACTCCCCTAGAGGCCAGAGTTTGGAGTTAGAACTGAGTGCACACATTGTCTGTTCTGAGAACTCCAAGGCAGGAGATGCTCAGAGCACACATCAGTCAAACAGAGAAAGGAGACTTTGCAGAGGTCATGGACATCTATCCACAGCACCAGCCAAAACAAATGATAATCAAGATAGCAACTTCCTCCACCTTGGCCAGTTGTTGGATTCACAGCCGAGTTCTACAAGACCTTCAAAGAAGAGCTCATTCCAATACTCCTCAAAGTATTTCATGAAATAGAGGAGGAGGGAACCCTTCCAAACTCATTCTATGAAGCTAATATCACCCTGATACCAAAACCAGAGAAGGACACATCAAGGAAAGAAAATTTCAGACCCATATCTCTAATGAACATAGATGCAAAAATTCTTAACAAAATTTTAGCGAATCGCATACAAAAGCATATTAAAAAGATAGTGCACCATGATCAAGTGGGTTTCATCCCGGGGATGCAAGGTTGGTTCAACATCCGGAAATCAATAAATGTAATTCACCACATCAACAGACTTAAAGTCAAGAACCACATGATTATTTCAATAGATGCAGAGAAAGCATTTGATAAAATACAGCACCCCTTCATGCTCAAAACACTAGAAAAAATAGGGATAGTGGGGATATTCCTTAACATTGTAAAGGCTATTTATGCTAAGCCCACTGCTAACACCATTCTAAATGGAGAAAAATTGAAAGCATTCCCCCTGTGCTTATCAATCACTAAAGAGGATTCTCCCTGCCCTCCATAGCCATACTGTCCCCTACCACCTCCAGAGACCAGTTGCCCAGGAGACTGAGGCAGAGAAGAAAGAAGAGAGAATATGGTCCATGAGAGCCAAGTCCAGAAATACATTCTAGAGGAGCCAAGCCCAGGAACCCTGAACTGTCATGCAGGATGGAGTTTGAAGTTTCAAACTGATTATAAATGAATATCAAATATGACAAAATTATCAAGAACTGAAAAGCCACTAATTGGCAACTTTACATTTTTTTCTTTCTTTCCCTCATTAAGCACACAGGATATGGGAACTTAAAAAGTCAGGCTGATATAAAATTACTGGGAAAAAAATGGTTCACACAAATACATGACTCAGAAGATTGTCATACCTACCACATTTGCACTCTTAAGTTTTCATTTAAAAATCAGATCTACAGAAAAGTTGTATTAGATGAACCACATGAAATTGTCACTTATAAATCAAAAATGACCAGATATTAGTTATTTCATATTGTCCCATCTATTATTCTTGAAATTTATCTGTAAATTTTCTTTTTTGACACAACAAATTCCCTTTCACCTGAATTCTCTACTGTTAACACATTGTAGCACTTGATCTTTTGCTTCTTTTTCTAAAGATGTAGATGTAAACATAAATGTATTCAGAGTCACAAACAGTGCTGAAATTTTTGAAAGTTGCATGCACCTTAATTCTTGACCCCTAAATACTTCAGTGAATATTTGGTAAGGACAAGGACATTAACTTATAAGCACAGTATAATTGTCAAATTCAGGAATATGACATCCATGTGCTCCAAATATCTAATATACGGTCTATATTTAAATTCTTCTGATTGCTCCAATAATGACTCTTCATAATAACATTTTCTAATCCAGGATCACACACTGTATTTGTTTACCATATCTTTTTTGTTGGCTTTAATCTAGAAACTTTCCAGTCTTTCCTTATCATATAGGATACTGACGTTCTTGAATACAAGCCAATTGTTTTGTAAACCATTCCTCCAGGTGGATTCATCTGATGCTTTCCTATGTTTCCTGGCTTTTATGATGACAACACATAAGTGGTGCTGTGCCCTTCCTAGGGCCTCACACTCAAAGGCAAGGGATGCCTCTTTGTCCCCTGGTTGGAGATGCAGAGTTTGATCACTCAGAGAGTGATCTCCAGGTTACTCCACTGCATAAGTTACCACTTTCCCCTTGTAATCAATAATCTATGAACATATAAACTACCTTTAGCATATATAGTTCAACAAATATTTATTGAGACCCCACCATATCCAACACTATTTGAGGTGCTGGGGGTGTCACAGGAAATACAACAGATAAAAATCTCTTGATTCAAGGACCCAGTGGCAATGAAAAAATATTAACAGTGAATAAATAACATATTTATCATCTTGAAGGTAGATGGGATTTGTGAAGGAATGAATGTGCTTTCTTTTAAATAAGATAGTAAGGGAAGGCCCCATTGAGTTGACATTTGAGCAAAGACTTGAAAGGGTAAAGACCAAAACCATGGGGAAAACTTTCCAGACAGAAGTCCCAGCAAATGCAAATGGCCCTAGGTGCCTGGTATGTTCAAGAGCCAGCAAAAAGTCAGTATGGCTGAAGCCAACTGAGATGAGCAAAGGGGAAAGTAACAGGTTTCTCAGGATTCTTTTCTTTATGAATGACCAAAGCATTCCCTAAATTTCTACAATTGAAAAAGAAGGGAAAAGGGAAGAAAATATATTAGACAATGTCATTTTTATGTCAAGAGCAGAGCTCATTTCAGTCTTAGCTGGCATGTGGGTCATAAGTGAGTCCTCAAGAGCCTGTCTCTATCAGGCTCTTGCCTCCAATTTCTGCTCCCCAAAAGGGGGTTCAGATGGCCAGCCTAGGTACAGCCTTTCAATATTCTCATTTGGTCATCCTGAGGGAAGTGAGTACAACTTTCTAATAGATCAAGGACAATTCCTAAGAGCAACTATTTAGAGACCTGGTTCCTGGTTACCTTGGTTCCTGTACTCTTCCTGAATAAACTCCTATGGGATGGAGGCTGGAGATAAGAGGATGAATGTCAGGTAGAGGGTATATTGATTGACAACAGATGGATTAAAATTGTGCCCCCAGACACACCAATCTCACCCCAGAACACAGTGAAAATATGAATGAAGGGTGATTCAAAGGTCCTTACTCTGAGCAAAGGAAGATGATGTCCAGAGTGGAAAAACAACCCAGGTGCATTATTAGTGCATTTACACAATTATACTTTGTCTCCTCAAAAAAATAATAATGGTCTTGATCTTCACATCCCCTGATAAATAGCAACTGAAGTTTCTTTACCTATTATATTTTTTCAAGGACACTAGCTTCTGATCCTTTCCTTCCTAGTATTGACATTGGAGGATTGAGATGAAATAAGCAAAACAAAGTATTAAGCACACAGCTTCTCTGTGGTTTTTGTATGGCAAGTATGGAGAGAGCTTTGAAGAAGTAAGAGTAGTGAGTTTTGTGTTCATTAAATCTGCTTTCACCCGTACATAAATACCTGAATCTCCACTGAGATGCCAGAGTATAAAGAATATAAAAGTCTGATAGCACCTAAAATGACAATTCTCCATTACAACAGCATAATTTTATGAAGCTATAAGCAGTCAAATCCAGTCCCCTAAAAATCAACTTACTTGAAAGCCAATGGACATTGCTAAATGAAAAAAAAAAATTAGAAATGAGAAGTCAGTGACATTTTATACTATTGGCCTTAACACTCATGTTAAATAATTTCACAAGCTAAATTAAAATATAAATTCTGTTTTAAGCTAAAAGAAGCATGGGACTATAGTCATTTCCTAACCCATTCCAGGTTCTTATAATGCTGAACACAATTCAGGATTCTTTTCTTTCAAAAAATATCATATTCTCTTTAAGAAAAAAAAATTTAGCAATTAACATCAAATAAAACTTTAGTATTTCTAAAAACTCTACTCTTAAACAGAAGAATTCAAACTGACAGATTAATCCAGTTATATTCACCCAATTTAGATTCTATTAGCATGTTACTAGTAATATTTGGGATCGAGGAGCTCAGATGAGAATGAACCAAAAATAGAGGCTTTAATGTGCCTTTTCACTCACAGTGAGGAAAACTGAAGACTTGTACACTTCAAAAATCCACTCTCACCTCTCTGTTGCCTAACGAAGAGAGAATAACTAAAACGATTTGAGAACAGGAGAGTCAGCAATATACTCCTTTGTAAAATTTACCAAAAATAACTGTCAACACACCAGCAGTAATCCTATGGAAAATAATGGAATAAAGATTCCTAAATACCATACCAACAGATAACTTTGGGTATAATAGTCACAAGAAATATGCCAGCCCTTTATTTTTTAAAATTGTAAAACTTTTCTCAGTGATAAATATGCAGATAGCAAAACACATAAACACTTTACTTATGTATATTCCAATAGAAATGAAATTTCTGGAAAGCAAATTGGTATTAAGATCTCATTAACCCAAGGAATCCTGTGTAAAACCCTCTCCTAAGGAAAATATTCTAAGGAATTATCATCTTAGATTAGATTAAGCCTGTTTGTCCCAGTGTTATTTATATTGGCAAACAAAACCAAAAAGAAAAGAAAAACCCAAATTTTAAGAATAGAGAATTGATTAACAACACTATTTCTCATCCATGCAATGAAACCCGACATATTTATTAAAGGTCATAGTTTTCAAGAAGAGTCTTAAACTAGCCTTAAACATTATACTATCATAGGAAGACACCCAGTTAGATAGACAGCAGTCTCCATTTCATAAAATATATACATGTAATACACACAGCATTATCAGAGGATAGCTTCCAAGCTTCTTAAATCCCCAAATCTGTAAGAACAACATTAATATTTTTTTCCCATAAAATGCAATTAGGTATGATGAAATCATGAAACACCTGACTATATAAATGCTGAAGAACATGGGGCAAAGAAATGCTTTCTTCAGGTTCCAGCAATCCCAAACCGAATTCTAACATCCCTTCCCTGATGCTTACCTCACCTGGAAGAAGAGCCTCACATTTAGCGGGGCATTCCCTCATTCTATCACTTCAGTCAAAACTTCATACCAGAAAAGGTAGTGGACAATACCTAGCCTACTAGCCATAGTTTGCCAAGTTTAAACCAACAGGGTTGGCAATTTTTACTGCCACCTTATAAAGTGATAAAAGGCAAAGATCCAAGTATTTGTGATATTTTCCCTAGAGATTTCTTTGTACATACAAAAAAATTACCAAGGAAATAAAAATATAAACCTTATCCAAAATTAATTTTTAGAGCGTTTTAAGATAGACTATACCAGTGTTGTTTAATTACACATTAGAATCCAATCTAAGGATAATCAAAGTGAGTGTACATTAATAATAGAGCATTAATTTTTTCCATTTCTCCCCACTAAAAGTCACATGGAATGGTATTCAATAATTACTTTATGGGAATTCTGACCAAGTTCAAAGATCAAAGGAAAATAGAAGTAAAAGTTCATGCCTGGTGATTCTGAAGAGTTCATGTAACAAACACTGTAAGATACTGGAAATTTCAAGATCCAGAGTCAGGAAACCTGAGGCCACCAGTCCCTGTGTAGCCATGACCAGACTAAGAGAGCAAATGAACAAATGGCAATTAGATAGCGTCGACACAAACACACACACACACACACACACACACACAAAAGAAAAAGAAAAAGCAAAGGAAAAAAAGCCCTCTGTAAACTGAGGAAGGTAATAGAACAATTAATGAAATCTAGAAAGAAATTTCATCAAGTCAGAAGTTGAGAAATAACCTGATCACCCTCATTAAATAATAAAACAAGCAACCTCACCTAGAGGAACATGGCCATCATTTCACACTACGTTTTGAGAAACAACAAAAAAATCACTCTTGAGCTATTGCATTGATTTGTGGAGCTCACTGAAAACCAAATAGTATAGCATGGGAGTAGAATCATGGCATTTTCATAAGTATTATTTGCAATTTTGGAACTGAAGTTCAAAGTCATATGAGTTCAAACTTGAAATTAGAAGCTAAAAACCTTCTGTTGTCTCCAAACTAATATCAGCATAAACATAGCCAAGCCATATGTCAATTCCACAGCTATGTTTAAGTCATCTGAAAAAACAGTCACTCTATTTTTCCCTCTGTTGGGAAATGAAGAGCATCCATCATTAACTTTCCAGCCAACATGATCTCTGCAGTCACACTGTGGGGCTAATCCAAAGGGTTTGAAGGCACAGCAGTGTCTAGTAAGTCACAGCAGGTCTGAGGTCAGGTTAAATGGCTTTAATTAAGAATAATAATAAAAATGAAAGATTATTTGACACATAGGTCAATACTTTTCCTTCAAACCAATGTAGTCATACTGGGAAAAAAATCATTGCATATTTATCAAAGGAAAGTAAATACGAGAACTCAGAAAACATATTAATTAAAGAGAAGAAAATAATTAAACAGAAGAAAAGCATGATGCATAAGACACACTTTTATCCTATCGCATTATTTTAACTTGTAAATCAACAGACTGAAAAATAGTGAAAGAATTTAACTTTCTGTTGGCTAACTGCTAACATTGCTCATTTGCATCAGCAGATATATGCAAACAGATTCATATTTACTCAATAATGACTGCTTTTATGAACTTTATTGCACTTTCAGAGCAAAATATGCAAAAGTTCAAAGAACTATGGTATCCTGCATTAGATTTGTTTGTGAGTCCTAGTACTATTTTCATTTATTTGTAGTATACTTTCAAGTAGTCATGACAGTAACATCAAAGTAAGGCAGAAATTTGAGGCTGAGTTCCACTCTGCCGCCTATTTTTGTGTGACCTAAAAACTGTTTAAGATTTCTCAACTTTTCATCTAGAAGTGAGCATAAGAATGACTTCTTTTAATTGCCTAATGAGTAAATAGGATCAAATATATAAGGTATTTAGCACTATGCTTGTACACAGAGACCTTAATGAACAATAATACTTATTATCATTTTGCTCAGCTTCTGAGTTTTAGCTTACAACTACCTTACCAAGGTTTTATCACAATAGTATAAGCTAGAGAATGAAAATGTTGTTTTTATATTAAAAAGAACCAAATACAATACCTTATTGTCAATTATCAAGTTTCAGATCTATTTAGTATCACAAATTTTTTCTATTCTGTTTAGATAATTCAGAGTACATGCCATTAAAATTTATCTACACAGACATTGTTCAAACACCTTAAGGTGTTAGGCAATTAAGCAAAGAACAAAAACCACATTTCTAGTCTGAAATAACTGGGCATGCTCAAAACATGCTTCAGCAACTTTATAAGGACACCAGAATGAGCCTTCAAATTATTGGTATTTTAAAAACAAAGCTATTCTTTAGAATGAATAAATTACTTGATTCACAAGACCCTAAGAAGCTTGGAAATACTGTTTTTATCAAGTAATTTTCTTCCTATTGCAACTAATAATTCATTTTATGTTGGTTTAGATTAGAGTTGGAACTAGACCCCTCACTGGAAATCACAATCTTGCAGGAATTTATTTGCCAGATCAGAGAACCCAAAATCCAACACCAACTGAAACAAGGCAAGTAACGGTGAGCATGGAGGACAGTGGGAACTTGAAACACATACACCCTTCCAAAGAGGACAGTCACTACAGAGCACGTGCTAACAGTCACCACATGCAAACTAGGTTCCTATGTTGCCATTTGGAAACATTTCAACAGAAATCAGAAATCCAGGGTCTTGGGCAAAATCTCCTGATGTCTAAAAGATAGAAATCCTTTCAAAAAGATTTTAAGCACTGTTCAGACAAAGCAAATCTTATCTAAAGTCTAAATTCAGGATTCAGTCACTGAAATGCATACTCCAAACTCAACACTAGTGTAGGGATATTCTGCCTTGTTAAAAATAAAATGTATTTAAATAATGGTAAGCTAGCAAGCCAAAAAGACAGCTGAGGAAAAGAAATTTTCATGATAAATAATCCTTATAAACTAGGAAATTGATTTTTATAATTTAAAGAAGTAACCTGATGGTCTGGGATCTAGATAATAAACTCTTCCAAGAAGGCGGAGATCCAAAGTAAGAAGAGTACAAGTCTTCACCCTCATTTCTCTATTTCATTTGACAACTATTTACCTATCATGTACTGTGTATTTATTCTAAAACCTGAGGTTCCAGAAATGAGGGGAATACCAAGTCCTACATCTGTTTAACAAATACGTGAAATAAAATTCAATTCTCAACAAAAGATAGGTATTCAATCCAATGGAGGGAAAACGCAGAGTCCAGGCCAGATCTGACAGATCTAACAGGGGAGATCACAGTGGAAAAATATACCAGAGCCCCCTGAACTAATCCCTCTCAGGGGACCCAAGCTGTGAATGTGACACCCCAGGATCTTCCACACTGGGGGGCCCACTGCATCACCCATTTCTCTCAACATGGTTTCTATTCATTCTACTTTTTTTTAAAAAAAATGCATAGAGTCCTGGTGAATGCCATTCCCTTGCCTGTCATCAGGATCTATCAGTCCACATTCAGTGACGGACATAGGTTGAACATGACACTCCCCCCCCATATCAGAACACAAATAACCCATGCTAGGAGCATCACTGGTCCATAGGTTACAACAATATCATTGTTTTGCTATGCCAATGCCCGGTCCATGTGGAATGTGCCCTCAAGGAGCAGACCATGTTGACAAGAATAAGAAAAAAACAGCATTTAATTTAATTTAAACACATAGTGCCAAAGAACATAACTTTTAAACATCCATGAAAGGAGACCCTTGCACCACCAGAAAACCCATAAGGGTGATACAACCTTTAGTAAGTCAAACCAATGTAAACACTAACCAGTGACTAGCTTGATGAAGACATTCCCAGAGGAACCACACTATTTCACCAGCTCCAAATACATGATGCATCTTTTCACAGTTTCTCTTTTCTCACAAGACATATCTTCAGTCCACTTTGGCTGTGGGGAATAGGAGATTAACTAGCAGATGCAGCTTGAAAACTGGCATAGGTAGCTCTGGCTCTCTCCCCTTATATTTAGTGACCACTTTTATAGTCCTACAGAGACATTTTAAAAAGAGATTTCACTTCTGTCTGCTCAGAGAGAGAAGCCTAAAACAAATGACTTGGGTCTGTTTTCCATCTCCTCTGGCAGGAGCAATTTCTTTGAAAGACTACTCTCTGGAAAATTCAAAGTTCAGCTTAGCTCCTGTAGCTGTACTACTTTCCAGGAAAAGCTTTCATGGGCCATGAACTCAGGCAGCAGCATATGACAGAAAAGGGAAAACTAAAAGACAAAGGCTTTTGTCACACTTGCCTTCTCTGTGCATTAACTGCCGTCTCCTATACTAAATCTAACCCCTTCTAAATGGAGAGCACAACTAACACACATCCTGCCTTTGCATGAATAATAAAAAGGCACTCTTTACCTTCTTGAAGAAGGAATTGCAAAACTGGTGTCCTGTTTGGGCTGATGAATCACTAAATGGATGGATTATCCAATAGAAATGTGACTGAATTGCCAGCCCAACATGCCCACTCTGAATACCGTGGGCAGTGCACAAACCATGCAACTGTAAGGATGGGCACTTTTCCCACTACTGCCATCACCACCACTCAAGTCTGAACACTGAAATCTTTCACCTAGACTGCAGTTGTAGACTCCTACGTGGTCACTGTGCTTTCACCCTCCCTTCCTCAGTAGATTATCTATTCAAGAGAGAATGAGACTTAGAAATGTAAATTCAAATCAGATTATTCCTCTGCTAATAAGCCACCTAAAACTTTTAATCTCATTCAGAATAAAACCCTGACAGGTCTTCAACATTGCTATTCGTCCTTGGAGCAGCAGGTACACTACCACCTAGGAGTGCATTAGGAACGCAGGATCTCAGGTCCCACCCCTGACCACGTTAATCAATATCTGCATTTTAACGAGATTCCCAGGTAATGTGTAGACACACTGAAGTTAGAGAAGCACTCATCTACCAAATCAAACAAGACTGAGCTCCCTGCTCCACTCCAACCGCACGTCCTACCACCAATGCCTACTCAGCCCCAGCCACTGGATTCCTTGATCTTCCTGATATGTGGCAAGCCTCGTCATACCATGGCACCTGCTCCAACTCTTCCCTCGGCCTGGAATGTCTGTCCCTTGGGAAACTGTCCTGTCTGGCACAGGTAGCTTACCACTTTCAGATTCATGATACCTGCCATCATTTTTTTAATTGACATAATTATACACATTTATGGAGTATAATGTGATAGGTCAACACATGCATATACTATATAATGATCAAATCAGGGTAATTACCTTTTCCATAGCCTCATTTATCATTTCTTTGTGATGGGAAAATTCAAAATCCTCTCTTCCAGCTATTTTAAAATATGTAATCAGTTGCTATAGAACACTAAAATGTACTTCTTTCCAACTGTATTTTGGTACCTGTTATCCAAGCCCCTTTTTTCCCCTCAACCCTTCCCAGCCTCAGGTGACTTCTATGCTACTCTCTCCTTCTATGACACCAACTGTCATCTTCTTAGGTCTTTCCTAACCAGCTCCGCTCTCCCCTGCCAAGTTCAGTATTCACTAGATTCCTTCATCCTGCTTTGATTTGATCATGATATTTATCACTACTTTATATATTACATTATATTATATGCTTAGATTAAAAACTGCTCTTCCATACAAATGTAAGCCCTATAACTGCAAGGACCTTGTCATTTATTTATTTCACTGCTATATCCCCATGGCCCAGCATACAGTAGGTATTCAATAAATATTTGATGAACAAGTGAACATATGAAACTAGCTCTTCTAATGAACAGTGACTTAGGCAAGCATCCAAACTTGTTTTTTCAGACCCTGAAAAATTATCTAAGGCACTGCTGACTTCTGAAAGAAAATTAGCTGTAGCTAATAAGTAGCCTTGGTCAAATCTCCAGAGCAAGGGGACAGATCTGCAAAAGACCAGGTGATTCCAGGAAGCTTTAGCTGTAGCCAGAAGCTATACAATAGCTCAAACATAAGAAATACATGTGTTTAAATTTAGATATTTCTGGGGATGAAAAGAATTGGCAATATCAAGTGCTAATGAGGATGTAGAACAGCAGGAACACTCATTCATTGCCAGAGGGAATGCGAAATGGGACACTTACTTGGTAAGTCACACACATAAGCATCTACCCAACTGATCTGAAAACATATCCATAGAGAAAAACCTACACGTAAAAATTTATAGTGGCTTTATTAATAATCACCAAAACCAAGAAGAAACCAAGATATTCTTCAATAGGTGAAGGACATTCAATAAACTAAAGGACGTTAATACAATGAATGACACTGAAGTGATGAAAAGGAAAAAGCTATAAAGTCAGTCAAACATATGAATGAATCATAAATGCACACTTAACACCTGCAAAAAGAAAATTAAGACAAGAAGATACCAATCACAGGACAAAATGGACAAATGAATCTAGTCTATTACAAATGTCTGACATAACCTCACTGAAAGGAGTAAGGAAAAAGAGGCACTGACCTAAGTATCTTTGGAAATGACTAGAAACTATAAGACTAAAGCCAAAAAGACCTGCACCCCATAAGCATGGGGCACCTTGGTGAAGTTGTTTCTTACACAGGTACAGTTAGCAATTCTGAACATTGCACATGTAGACCTAGATTGATCATGTAAATAAAGGGATGGCTTCTCACTACTGGTGTGGGAGATTAGAGAAAAGCAAGAGGAGAAAGCTAGGATAAAACATGTGATAACAGATCAGAAGTAGAAATAACAGTAGGAAGTCACATTTCACGTAATGTCAACAGTGCATATATGCATATATTTTCTAGCTCCATTGATGGAAAGGGTCCACAAGCAGTGATGCCTGGTAGCAAGCAGCCCATTTCCCAGACCTTAGTTTCTAATTCTGTTCTCCAACAAAAGGAACCAGAGTTTCCTGGACAATGGTTGGTCCTAGGACTGAAACAGGAAATATACAAGATAAGCTAGAAATATCACATAGTGCCAGAAAGTAAGAACATACTCAAAAACAAAAGAATAGGGTTATACTAAGGGAACACAGGAGCCAATGGAAAGAACACCCAACAGCTAAAGCCAGAATAAGGTGTGCAAAGATGAATGAAAACTCAAAGTACGAAATGCATATTCTCAGAGTCCACGCTGATGTAAATAAGTGCTTGAGTAAATCAATGAATGGAGAACAAACATCTTATGTAGAAAGATTCTAAATAATTTAGGTAAATATTCCTATTCTCAAGGAGGTGGAATGTAACTTTCCACACCTTAAGTTTGAGCTCTCCTTAGTGATCTACTTCCAAGGAGCACAGTATAGCTGGGAGGCAGGAGAGGAGATTACAAAGTAACTTTACAATGGAGGAACCTGCTGAACCCTACTTCAGCCAGATGAGCAAGGGTTAAAGGTTAATATCAACGATCATCAAATGCATCAAATGACAGCATGTACTCTTGAGAGGCTGTGTTGAGAGAGAGAGACCACATGTTTCCTCTGTGGTCTTCCTCCCAAAACACCATATCAATCACCAAAAGTACCAGGCAAACCCAAAATAAGGATCCTCCTGCAAAATCAAACAAATAACTCCCTTAGATGGGATCCTACAACAGAAACTGGACCTTAGGGAACAACTAATGAAATCCGAAAAAAAGTTAAAATTCAGTTAATCATAGATTCATATTTGTTCATTAGTTGTGATAAGTGTACCAAAGTAATATATTACCATACGGAAAATTGGGTGCAGGAAATATAATAACTCTTTTTACTCTCTTTATCTTTCCTGAAAATCTAAAATTATGCTAAAATAAAGTTTATTTTTAAAAAGAAAACAAGATTGAACATCTTCCTGTGTCCTATTGCTAAGACAGGTCATCTCCCACAATCATGTGGTTAAGTACTTCTCATACTTATACATTGGTGGTTTTCACACTTCATCTTACTTAGCCTTATGACAGCCCTAGGAGTTGAACATTATGCTCATACTTTACAGATAGAGCAAGAAAGATTATGTAAAGTCATCTAGAACCATGCAGCTAGGAAACAGGGGAGGTAGATTCAACAGGGAGGCAAATTCACCATTTGGAGTTTTCCTGACTCCAAAGTCCACTTTCTATCTAGCACCATTCTGACTTCTATGACATTATTCCTTAAGTTTAAAATACTATGGGCTGGAAAAGATGAAAAAAAATATTTTTAACTCCATAATCTTGCAAAAAGTAGCTTTAACATTATGGCCTTCCAGAAAACAAGAGTCAAATTTGGCACTGCTTTGGCAAGTTATATTTAGATGGATTTACTCCTAGGGACACAGCATTACATGACTGCAGCAATCCAAGGCCCTGGCAAAGGCAGATGGCACACTCTGGGTAATATGGGGAGAGGTCAGCAAAAAGCGTTATTTACAAAGGTGAGAGCTGGGTGTAGAGAAGCCACAAGGAGCAGAACAGTTCCCTGGAGGTAGCTTAGCTGTTACTACCTCCCAAATGGAAAGGACTAGGGGACAGAACAGTTATTAGAGCTTAAGAAAAAAAACTAGGTGGGCTGGGGATGTAGAGTATTTTCCTTGAATATATTAGGTCCTGCTATCAATCCCCAGTACTATTAAAAAAAAAAAAAAGATGATGGTGATCACCTAACATGAGCTATAGTGCCCAAATATTATTCATTAATTAAAAATAAAACTTTACAAAATGTTGAATGCTATTTTAAAGTATTATATTTTTCTTCTGATTCTATTTCAAGCAAATGGAAAAAGATTCAAATTTGATCTCTAGATTTTTAACAGTCAAATACACAAGAGTCTATTTCAACAGAAGATATATCAGTTAAAGAGGGCTGATAAGAGATGGTGCTTGTTAGTTCACCAGCTCCTCCCAAGACCAAAGAAGGTGAGGATTGTGTGGGACCACTTATATTTGCAGTATTTTTCTAGGGAGAATGAAAGAAGAATAGGCACATCCTGAATTCTTGAAGGTCTAGCTCAATTTAACAGTCTGTTTATCACTGACTCCAAAGGGATGGACCTTGGTGGCCCAACACCAGGACCAATATTCCTCCAGAACAAAGAGTGAACACAGAGTGATTGGTTCTAAGTGCTGACCAAAATTCCAAAGCCCCAAAAGTTATATTCATAACTCTTTGGCAACATCATGACCTGTCAATCTGAATAATTAATCAATCTTTAAAGGAGATCTTTGAAGTCCCCAAACAGAAAAAAAAAAAAAGTGACTTCACAAAAAGGCATGCAAATGGCTGAGTAACTCCAAGTAGTCTATAGGATGATCTTTACCCACCTTTTCAATATTATCTGAAGCTATCTTGCAAAACACCATAACATGACTGAAACATCCCAAGCTAAACTTTGATACTCATATTGATCTTCATGCCCTTAAATTTAATAAGAAATCAGCTCTGCTTTCTCCAGCATTAACTTTTTTATAGATAAATTTCAAATGAAAAAGATGTGTGTGTGTGTGATGCAGTAATTCATTCACAGCAGTGGTGCCAGGGATGAAGTGATAAACTAACATTGAGCTTCAACTTCTACATATACACATTAATTACACTCTCACAATAACTCTGTAAGGAACACCTGTGCAGCAAAAGAAACAGCACAAAAAGGAATTAAAATGTGGAAGATTACAAAGCTGTTAATGACCAACCCAGTATTCAAGGAACAAGCCCTTTCCAATGCACTGATTCCTCCAGAAGCCAGATCATATTAAGTTTCTTCAGGAGTATTTTGGTGTTCATTTTATGTGTCAATATGACTTGGCTAAGAGACACCAGACAAAGCATTATTGGATCAGGGGATGTTTCAAAAGATACGGCCATTGGAATTGGTGAGCTAAGTAAAGCAGATGCCTTCACCAATGCACATGGGCATCGTCCAATTCACTAAGAACCTAAATAAAACCAAAGGACAAGGAAAGAGCAAATTCCCTCTCTCAGCTTGAGCTGAGACATCTATCTTCTACTGCCCTCAGATGGTGGCATTCCTTCTCAGCTTGCAGACTCAAATCAGGACTTACCCCAATGGCCCCTTGATTCTCAGAATTCAGAACTCAGACTGAATTACACCCGGGACTTTCCTGGATCTCCAGCTTGCAAAAGGCATGCTGTGGGGATTCTCAACCTCTGTAATCATGAGTCAATTCCTATAATAAATCTCGGTGTGTATGTGTGTGTGTGGTGTGTGTGTATACAAGACCAGTTTTGTTTCTCTGGAGAACTCTGATATGAATATATAATCTAATTTTTAATTCTGTATTAAACAGCCAGATAAAAAGTACCTCTGCATTTCCTATAAAACAGCTGAGAACATTTAATTCCCATAATCCCTAAAGTCCTCTACATGTTGTTCTATGTAAAAATTTCTTTTAGAATTTAGTGTAGACAGACATCTACTGTTAAAATCACCATGTTCCCTCCTTCCTGATAACAAGAATTTTGCAACAAATCACAATATGCCTCCCAGTCTCTACTGCCAAGAAAGCATCAAATCTAAAACTTAATCACAACAGCTGTATTAGATCGTTGGTGGTGTGTTGTTTTTGCTTCTGTTCATGGTCCTGAGTGTTCATCAAACTTATTTTATCCTTAATGAAAATGTAACAGAACAAATCAGCACTCTTTTTTTACTATGTATGTATTTATATTCCAGGAATATGATTTGATCCATGGTATATCTAAATCCATGAAATAGGAATCCATAATAGTGAGGATCTTGCTGGGAGATTTGTCAAATGTTTTTTAAAAATAAGCATCTTTTCCTTGGTCTGCACCACATTCCATAATGTTTATGAGCTTTGATGTACTCTGAAAAATAATAGCAATGACTCGGATTGTTAGAAATTAGCTCTATCTGGTGCAGGCACAATGGTTCCTAGCATACCCATCATTGGGTGATAATAGAGATCAAAATAATAACAGTGGTGTTAATAATTTATTTGGTTATACAGCAAGTGTCCCTCTAAGTGAAGAGGAAGGTCTCACATTTCTAAACTATTCTGTTACAGTTCAGCAGATGGATTAAATATTTAGTGGATTGCTTAATATTTCATTGTAGACAAATCATAGTAGGTTTTGCCTACTCCTGGGTATAAAACCAGTGATCTAATACAACACCTATAGAAATTTAACTCATAAATCAGTTTTAAAGGCATTGTAGTCAATAGTACACATGTAGGAATACTTGAAGGACTCCAACACCAGGCTATCAAAAGAAATTATAGCATTTTATTTGTTGAATGTTTTGTTAGCCTCTCAGGAGAAACAACCCAGGTACACTTTAGCTCCTGCTCTGTACATTTCTGAAATCAAGAGAAGCTATGTTCATTGCTCATATTACAAAAGAATTCAGTACTTGAGCCAAAATATTCTGGCTGTCAATGAGGGCATAGCTTTCCTCTTTGCCTTCACTGTGCATATACTACTAAAATCTATTTGGAAATGAAAGGAAGTTAATTCTCCAGGGATCCATAGGATTGTGTTGCCTCTGGCTATTCTCACTTCCTTCCCCACATGGTACATTGCTGTTGACTCTGAAAATCTCTCATGATGGTAATTGGCAGTTTACCCCATTAGTGTTCCCCTTATATTTAAAGTGTTTTACATATTACCAGTTATTTCTTCTTCTGTTCCTAATAATGGAGGAGAATAATCCATCTCTACCAGACTTACAATGACTCAGGGAGGTTTACAAGGAATTGCTTATTAAACAATTACTAACTATTCGGAAACCACACAAGCATTTGTGTTATTGTAACAGCCACTCATTTCAATAGCAGCAGCTCACTAAATATGCATAAGCCATTTCTCTACAATAACAGTTTAACCACCACGTCTGCATTATGCAACCAGAATGAAATAACGCTCTGGTTTAAGATGCTATCATTTCCTTCTCTGAAGTCTCCTCTTCGTTCTAGCCCTCCAGATCACAGCATGTGCTGAAAATTACTGCCTTGGTTTTAGCCATTCAAAGCTGCAGAATCACACCCCAGCCCTCAGACACAACTCCACTAGTGTGCCAATCTCATTAAAATACTATTCAAACCATCCTCCTCGCTTTCAAAATGCTCTTATACTTGCTAGAACCTCTTTAATGGGCTCTGCCTTTGCTCTGCTGCCATTTTTTTTCTAATGCAGATGCTAACCAGAGAATATTGAAACAGAGAGCAGAAAGCAGATGAATGAACCATGTAAAACTTATTTGAAGAGGTGGCCCTGCCTACATCAGTCTAAGACCAAAACAAACCTTTCCAGGAAGCTCGGGAATGAGCTATACCAGCCCTTCTTCTTGAAATGGGTTCTATTTAAAATGACCCATCCAATGCCATCTCAAATGATTCTAGATACAATAAAGTTTATGGAATGAAAAATGGAACTTTAGGGGTCCTTAGTTTTTTCCACATCTGTAAAATGAGAAATACTAACTGAAAATATTTCAATATTTAATTCTAAAATTATTGGTGTCCATGGTACCCTTCTGGTCATGGTTGATTTCACTGCAAGTTATATCCTTTGTCACAGTGAACATCTTTGTATTCTAGGTCATTATTTAGAGAATCAGTTATATGCAAAAAAAAAAAATCAAGACTTAAGACTATTCTTAGAATAGACACATGTACAGAGGGTAAAGGGGGAATGAAAAAACACACCTTGGGGTTTACCTGACAAAGTCAGAAAAGACTTCATGAATGAACCAGGTGGCTCTGGATGAGTTTTAAAGGATGAGTAGGCATTTACCTGGCACCGGAACATAGGGAGCTCACAATAAACCCCGGGAACTGACTGGGCAAAAAGCAACAAACATCTTTAACATCTACAAAAGTTCTGTGTGATCTGAGACACAAGAAAGAAAAGAGAATCTGTTGATACCCCCTCCCTCAAGACGGAAAACAAGAGACAATTATGGAAGCCTACACAAATCTGTCTCTGCTTGAAAAATGGCTCATCTTGGCAAACATTTTACTTTCAAAGTACAACAATTTCAGCAGGTTTGATAAAACTGTACAATGAATTGCTCTAACAGTTTTGCATAGCTTTGTGATTAACAGATAAAAACAGTCATTCTCCCTTGGCTACCAGTTTTAAGTCTTCTATTCAGAGTTGGCAGCCACCAGTCATACTATACAACCTGCTCTGCAGGGAAGATGCTATAAAATGTTCACTTCCTGACAGATATGAATGTGAGCCTCAGAGAGGTAAAATAAGCCATGAGATGATGGAGGTAAGCTTCAGATCCAGGCAGCCTAAACCAAGAGCCCATGTTCCTAAAGATGAGGCTTAACTACGTCGCAAAACTGGTAGTCATTATAAAAAATAATTAAAACTGATGCAAGTTTACTGACTGGAAAAAATTTAGCAATGTGGAAATTGAACTATTTTCAAGGGTACTCTCCATAAAAGAATATAGATTCTAACATGAGAAATAATGTTAGAGTTCCAATGCTAATACATTAAGGTTTCCTCAAGTCATGGTATATAAAATTGTTTTTTCCAAATGAAATTAATTTTCTATAGACCACCACACATCAGAATATTTTTATTCCACTTAGAGTGGACACATATCTCAAAGGGAACTCCATATGTTTTGAAAGGTTTTCTTCTTTTAATCAGTTTGTAATTGGAATATTGACAGTCATTTCATGTGCACAATTATTCCATATCCACGTTATTGAGGGCAGAAATAAAGAAACCAAATCCCAAATGGATCCCAAGACCCATCCTGAGATCCAGTACAATTAGACACACCCTTATATATGATATATAAATGGGTATCTTAAGAGTATTTGTATGCAATTACAGAATTTCATGATGATCTTATTGAAAAGGTGATATTCAAAACTTTGAAAATTATGTTTCTTTCAAAGGACCATGAATTCCAGAGAAGCACCTCACAGTGACAAAAAGAGTGTAGATATTTACATAAAAGTGTGTTTAGTATCTATGAAAGTGAGAATTGGGGAATCAAACATTTAATTGTAAACAATTAAAACACTTCAAACTTTCCTATGTTCATATATGAGTACACCACCAATACAACTCCACATCATGTACAACCACAAGAATGGGATCCAAATTGGAATGGGTTGCACTCTGTGTATGTATAATATGTCAAAATACACCCTACTGTCATGTTCATGCATATCTAAAAACTAATAAAAATAAATAGAAAAAAGAAAAATCCACCAAACCTTGGCTTAAACAACAACAAAAATGAATTAAAAACATCAAATGCTGCCAGGCGTGGTGGCGCACGCCTGTAATCCAAGCGATTCGGGAGGCTGAGGCAGGAGGATCACGAGTTCAAAGCCAGCCTCAGCAACTTAGGGAGGCCCTAAAGCAACTCAGTGAAACCCTGTCTCTAAACAAAATACAAAATAGGGCTGGGGACGTGGTTCAGTGGCTGAGTGCCCCTGAGTTCAATCCCCGGTTCCAAAAAAAAAAATCAAATGCTGATTGAAAAGAAGGTAATGAGTTACAATATATCTGAACTGATCTGAATAAAATTATAGACATATTTAGAACACAGGTCAGTAGAATTGAAAGTGAATTTGGATTGCAAACCAAAAAAATACAGTCTATGAAACTTTTGATGAACAAGGAATTTTTCTATCACTGAAATAAATAGGTTCTAATTAATGGTTCTAACTATTCAAAAAGAAACATTTATAAAATTTGTGAATCTTAAATCTTAAAATTATTTCTTCAATCTCCCAAAATACTTCCAAAATACATTTTATGCCAATAAATTAGATGATTATAGTGTAGGGCAATAATAACAATATAGTAAAATCCCAGGGTCTGCCAACATTTATTTTTTGCTATATGAAAATAAATTATTTTTCTTTTTCAGCTAACAGAGGAATGTTAACACTACCCTTCATGACAAACCTAGATGGAATATGTTGCTGCTGCTTAGTGCAGAAGAGCAGAGAAGAGGAATTCTTACTTCAAGAAAGGTAGCAGCAAGCCTGCAAAGCCCAGATGAACCCAGAAAAACCTATGCACTTGCCTGAAAAGCAGCCATGTGAAAAATAAGTGGAGCAAGATGTCAAAACCTGGTGCATGAATGTCTAAGAAGGAAGTCAGGAAATGAATGTAGGCTACAAAAACAAACAAACAAAAAGCATTATTAACTACATGTAGTGTATCCGATCAATGTTCATGGGAAATTACATTTCCAAAGCAAACTGGCTGGGTCAACTGCAGACAAATGATTATGTTGTTTAAACTAAGCTCCAGAGAATGGTCAGTGCGTTCAAAAAAATAGTGTGACATTGGCCAGGGCAGATTTAGCAAGAGAGTAAAGATGTTTACTGGCCAGCTTTGTTGCATTTCTGGTTTTGTTTGGGGCACAGTGTCAGCATCATGTCTGTGATTCTCAACCTAGAACAGTGACACCTCTCACAGGGTCTTCTGGAGAAACATGTGGCAGTTGTGGTTGACTGAAGGTAGAACTTATCATTTCACAGATAGGGAAGGGGGCAATGATGCTAACCATTCAGGAGTATGCAAGATAGTCTCACACAAAGACAACAGCCCCACCCAAAATGCTGTTAGTGCCTCCATTAAAGAGCACTGAAATGGTTCTTTATCCACCATACTTATCCCCTTCAAAATCCAATCTGTAGAAGTCTAAAGCAATTCTTGCAATTTTATAACTCTGTGAAGAAACCAAAGCATCAAACTGAAAGCTTTCAAGGAAATATTCCTAAGAGGTTAGGAGACAGTCAAACCTAATCCACCATCAAAAGAAAGTCAGACACATCCTGATGGGTGTGGTGGTGTATGCCTATACTCCTAGCAGCTTGGGAGGCTGAGGCAGGAAAATTGCAAGTTTGAGACCAGCCTCAGCAATTTAGTGAGGCCTTAAGCAACTTAGTGAGATCCTCTCTCAAAGTTAAAAATAAAAAAGGGCTGGGGATGTGGCACAGTACTTAACCACCTCTGGGCTCAATTCCTGGTACTGGAAAAAAAAAAAAATAAGGTATCCTATGAGAGAGGGAAGACAGTCAAGCTGAAGGAATCCTATGGGGATAAAAGATATAATTTTAGAGCTCAATGTACTACATCTACCAACAAGCATCTTCAGATAGGAACCAAAGAAATTACAATCCATGTAGGAAATGGTCATAGAAGTGAATATAGGAAAGAAAGGACAAATCTAGCGTAATGCATGATTTTGCTTGATACTTGTCTATAATTATAGTAAAGAAAGTCATTTTATTTCTCTGAAAATCATCCCACATACTAGTTTCTGCATACTAGTTTTGTACATAAATCACCTCCAAATAAGAGTAAGATATATTAAATGGCATGGCAAAATCCTTCAGGCCATTTGGTATAAATATGGAACAAACCCCACATAAAAATTTAAGTTTTTGCCAGGCATGGTGGTGCATGCCTGCAATCCCAGCCACTCAGGAGGCTAAGGCAGGAGGATTGAAAGTTCAAGAGCAGTCTCAGCAACTTAGCAAGGTGCTGCGCCCTCTTCAATTCCCCTCAGTGCTTGACAAGGATTTCACTGAGTTACAAAGATGTTTGCAAGGTCTCATCTTCCTGGGAATTGGGGCCGCTGTTTCCAGCTGTCTTGTTTAATTTGCCTATGCTTGGGAATAATAGTATATTGGATTTTGGGGAATTTTAGGGTCTTAGGGGATTTAGAACACAAGAATCAAACAGCTAATCATACTGGATATAACCAAGAAAGGCCCTTGTTCTGGAGTGATAAAAGTATAACTTGGAAAGAATGCTATGCTCATTTCCAGCAACTTATGCTAAATGTCACTGCGGATGGTGACTACTTCTAGATGACCTAGGGCAGAAAGACACGTTGTTCCCACCTTAACTCCAGACAAACAAGTCACAAACAAAGTTGTTAAGGCTAGGAAAATAGTCCCAACAATTCAGACATCATTTGGTCATGCTTATTTGGTTAATGGAAAACTGTGATATCCTCCTAGGAAACCAGCTTCTGGTCCCTTAGATTTAGACCCCCTTTATCTCCCACTGGCAGAATACACCTTGGTTGGCATCAAGTATATTATAATAAAAAAATGTACATGGAAAGCTCATCTCCCCTTTTTAGAATATTTAAAATATGTAAAACGCTGGTGTTTGCTTAGCTGCTCTGAACAGCTTTCTTGGGCAAGACAGGTTAATGCTTACTGGGCAAAAGCAGGAGGTGTAACCTAGCAAGAGCTATTGTTCCTATTAAACTAATTATTAACCACATAGTGTAAGCTTATATGTTGTTCATAGAAATGACTTCTGTGCACGATGTTACCAGTAATATAGAAAGTAGAACTAGTTAAAGATTATATAAAAGAATACTTAAAAATATTATGAAGAGTTGATAATATTTAATCTGTTAACATGTTTTGCCTGTTGTCTTGTAATTTGCGTCAGTTTCCTTTTGTGTGGCCTCAAGATATTGTACTCATGCCAGAAGCTAACATATAAAAATGGTGTGTGGAAAAAATAAAGCGAGAACACAACTTAGCCTCAGATCACTGAGTCTGTGTTGCTTTGTTCTCCACCTCGCCGACGCCATCCCAATCACCAGAGAGCACCACGACCCTTTGTGCTAGGGCTGGACCCCGGCAGCAAGGTCCTAAGCAACTTAGTGAAACTCTGTCTCAAAATAAAATATTAAAAAAAAGGTGGGGGTGGCTGGGGATGTGGTTCAGTTGTTAAGCACTTCTGGGTTCAATCCCTGGTTATCAAAAAATGTTTTTAGTTTTCATAACTAAGTATTTTTGTATGGCAAGGAGTACTTGGCAATATCATTTTCCTTATAAGAAGATGTTAATGCTTTAAAACATGCATCACTGGAGTGGGAGTTGTGGCTCAGGGGAGAGCACTTGCCTGGCATGTGTGAGGCCCTGGGTTCAATACTCAGCACCACATATGAAAAAGGAAAATAAAAAATCCATTGACAACTAAAAATATATTTTTAAAAAACATGCATCATTTGATGTAAGGTTAAATGCCTTATTTAAATCATATGATGAAGGGGAAAAATCAAGAAAAAAGTAAGCCATGAAATGTCCCCCTAAAAGGTCAAATAAATAGGCTGCCAACACTCAATAAAAATGATTAAAATGTGTGCAGAACTGTACTGTTTTCCATCTGACCAGCCTCAAAAAGATCAAGAACAAGCATTATGTTGAATCAATGACCTATCCATCTGCAACATATAAACAAGCCCATTTTAACTAAGTCTTACTCCACGGTCTTCCTGTGAAGTTTCATCTGCACTATTGAGACCTCTCTGGGCAGACATCTGCCTGAAGTTTATGCATTTGATAGGAGTACCTATGAAAAGAGGCATGCCCTTTCCAGTTATTTTTAAGTCCATCTACTCAAAATGCCAAGAGGTTATTTAATTAATTTGTGTGTTTCAGTGGCTCATGACCTTGACAGAATGAGAGAAAGTGTTCATTTAGATCTTTCCCTTGACTTGGAGACACATGGAAATGAGTATTTAAACCAACCAGGAGAGACCTGAATAATTTCCCAGAAAGAAAAACTTCTCTTCCTCTCTCGACCTGTTCCAGTAGATGGTTTAGCCATACACAGGAGTGCCACACTATTGTTCCTTCAAAGGCTTCCAAATGAGCAAATTTGTTTTTTATAAAATACATACCACACACTTCACATGTTTCTAATTAATATGTATCTTTTTAACAAAAACAAATGTTTTGTTTTCATGTGTGCAAGATGAAATATTTGAACCAGTAAAAATAAAGTTATATTCTGCTGAATTCTTCCAGAGCTCACCTAGGGTTTCATCAAAAATGTCCCAAGTATATAAAAATAGAAAGTTCCATTTATATTTTCAATTACCATTTCTAAAAAACACACATCTTAAAAATGGAAGCTTTTTAAAGAGAAAGATGTCTATGATCTCACTCTTGACAGAAAGGTCTCTAACTTCATAAAGGCTCTTTCAAAGGCTAAATATTGATTGTAAACGTACTCAGAAATTCCAGAACTGATCAGAAGCATAAGGTTAAAATACTGAGAAATATTTTAAATGCACAGTTCAGTAATTAATTTCTGAATATCTCAAATCTCATTCTATCACAACTGAATGACTCTCTACTGTCACCTACAGGTGGAACCCAAATGTCACAATCCAATGTGAAAAGATTTAAATGGCATCTTAGTAAAACAAGACTAGCCTGCAAACAGCCCCTCAGTTATACGGAGTAGATGCCCCTCTAGTGTACTTGCTTAAGTTTCCAGTGCCCAGTAGGTTTCCATAAGATATAAAAATTTACAAGTCTTTCCATGGAGAAGTTAGTAGAATCATAGGAAAACAAAAATGAAAGTGTCATCAAAGACCAGTGAACATCATTCCTCAGGTCAAGCCAGCGTCTATATTAGGTTCCCTAACAACATGCCTTCCAAGTTCTGTGCTGGTCCCTTTAACTTTTCTTCCCCATAAACAATTCCCTGACTTGTGCTCACTTCAGGGTGGTTGTAGTGGTCATGGCAACCTGGAGTGGTCCTGCTGAACTATTTACAAATCAAGAAAAATTCCAAAACAAACATAGTTTGAAAAACAGCAAAAAAGCTATTGGAGCAACCAAGCTTATGTGAACTAAAACTTCAGAGAAGGAAAAACATTCTTTAGGTGAGATGGGGTAATTGAAGGTGGAGCGTGTGTGCATGTGTATTCAGTAGGCAAGTGAGACTGACAATCGAAGGGGAAAAATAGAAGCAGACTCACACGTGATACAGCTATTAGTGTTAGCCCACAAGGACTTTAAAAGATGTATGATAAAAATAATAATTCAAATTTGACTAATGGAAGTATGCATATTGAAATCTCTTAGTACTACCATGAAAAATCATAAAAATATCTTACCTAAAAAGATTAGAAGAGTAAAATAGAATAAAGAAGGCAGAAGAGGGAGTAGTAGGGGAAGAATCAGTAGCAAATGCAACAAATAGAAAATGGTAGATGTAATCCATCTATGCCATTAATACATGTAAATGGATAAATAATCAAAGTAAAAGACAAAAGCTGTCAGAGTAGATAACAATATCTAACTCTATGCGGCTGTGGCAGGCAGGATAATGACCCCACAAAGATGCCCATGTCCTAATTCCAGAATCTGTGATATGTTACCTTCCATGTCTGAAGAGACTTTACATAGATCTAAACACTAGAAGATGACTCTGGATTATCCTGTTGGGCCCAATGTAATCACTAGAGGCCTTAGAAGTGAAAGAAGGATAGGAGAGAGTTGGCATCAGGTTGATGCAGCATGAGAAAGACTTAACCAGAACCTTTGAAGACAGCAAAGAGCATGAGCCAAGGAATGTGGGCGGCCTCAACAAGCTGGAAAAGGCAAGAAAATGGTTTTTCCCCTAGAGCCTCCTAAAGGAACACAGCCTTCCTGACACTGGGATTTTAGTCCAGTGAGACCCATTTTGAATTTGTGACTTTCAGAACTGGAAGAAAATAATATTTTGCTGTTTCAAGAAAAAAGTTGTGGTAATTTTTTACAGCAAAAAGGGGAAACTAATAGAATTCACCTTCAATATAAGGATATAGATAAGTCAAAGGCTAATGATGATAAAAGATATATCAAGCAAATACTAACCAAAAGAAAAGAGGTGTAGCTATGTTAACACTACAAAAACCTGACTCTTTGCCAAGAAAGTTTACTACACATAGAAATAGAACTATAAAGTTTGAGTTTAAACAGAAAACATGGAAGTCTTACATTTTTTTAACTCGGGGAAAAATAGAGAACTAGATAATTCCACTATCATCACTGGAGGTTTCTTAAAACCTTCTCTCAGGAATTGATAAATGACAGGCAAAAACTCAGTAGGGGACTGGGGATGTAGCTCAGTGGTAGAGAGTTTGCTTAGCATGTTGTGAGGCCCTGGGTTCAATCCTCAGCACCACATGCACCACATAAAAGGAAATAAATAAAATAAAGATATTGTGTCCATCTGCAACTAAAAAAAAAATTTAAAAATCTCAGTAAGGATGCAGAATTAAACTGACATAATAAAAAGCATATAGAACAATATCCAACAATTGTAGAATATAAATTATTTTCAAATATTTACCACCCACACCTCAGACAGGGTGTTAATTTCCAGGATATACAAAAAACTCAGAAAACTTAACACCAAATAAAATAAAATAAAACAAAACAAATAAATGGGCAAAGGAACTAAATAGACACTTCTCAAAAGAAGAAATACAGTCAACAAATATATGAAAAAATGTTTAACATCTCTAGCAGTTACAGAAGTTGCAAATTAAAACTACACTGAGATTTCATCTCATCCCAACCAGAATGGCAATTATTAAGAATACAAGCAACAATAAATGTTGGTGAGAACATAGGGGAAAGGGTAGACTCATATATTGGGATTGCAAATTAGTACAACCATTCTGGAAAGCAATATGGAGATTCTTGGAAAACCTAGGAATGGAACCACCATTTGACTCAGTTATCACACTCAGTATATATCCAAAGGATTTAAAATTGGCATACGTCTGTGACACAGCCACATCAATTTTTATAGCAGCACAATTCATAATAGCTAAACCCAGGAACCACCCTAGATGCCCATGAACAGATAAATGAAAAAAGAAATTATGGTATATATACACAAGGGAATATTACCCATAAAGAAGAATGACTTTATGATATTCACCAGTAAATGGGTGGACCTAGAGACTATCATGCTAAGTTAAATAAGCCAGCCCCCAAACTCCAAAGGTTGAATATTTTCTCTGATATGTGAATGCTGACCCACAATAGAGGGAAGGTGAGAATAGGAGTTCAGTGGTTTAGACAAAGGGGAATGAAGAGAAGGGAATGGGGACATGAATAGGAAAGACAGCAGAATGAATCTGACACGCTTTCCTACACACAAAAATGAATACACTACAGTGAATCTCAACATCTTGTACATCTACAAGCCTGGGATCCTAATCAGAATAAGATATAGTCCATGCTTGTATAAATATATCAAGATAGATTCTACTGTCATGTATTACTAAAAAGAACCAATAAAAAAGAATGAATTATTTTCAGGTTCACAAAGAACAGCTGAAAATAATTCATGCATTTGATCATAAAGCAAAACTCATAAAGCAAAACTCAATAAATCTCAATGGATTGAATCATATAGATTATGTACTCTGACCACAGTGGAAATCATTTATAAACTAAAGCAGAAAGATTACTAGAAAAATTCACCAACTTTTTGAAAACTTAACATATACCTAAGTAGGAAAACAGGAAAAAATGGAAATTACAAAATATTTTGGGGTGAATAAAAATGCAATATATCAAAATGTATGAATTGTAGCTAAAGAGGGAATTTTAATTTTTAATATGTATTAGAAAAGTATAAAGGTGGAAGATCAATTTCCAAGGTCCTGTCTCAAGGAAGAAAAGAGAAAATTAAACCTTAAGAACATGAGAAAAGAAATAAGAAAGATAAGATAAAAATTAATGAAATAAAGCAGATATATGGAATTCAATATAGTTAAAGACTAATTCTTTGAAATCATTTGTACAATCTTTCTTGCAGTCTAACTTAGCAAGATTGAACAAGGAAAAAAGAAAAGAAAGCACACATATAAGGAATTAATGAGGGGTATCACTACACATAAAAAGATAATGAGAAGATATTATGAACAAATTTATAGCAATAAATCTGTCAATCTTGATAATAGGGATAAACTCACTAAAAAATAAGAATTACCAAAACTCATGGAAAAATAATGAAAATCTGAATCCATAATTAAAATTCTTTCCACAAATGCCCAGAAGGCTTGACTGATGAATGCCTCCTATGTTAGTCCACTTTTCAAATCTATGACCAAAATACCTGATAGGAACTTAGAGGAGGAGTTTATTTGGGGCTCAGGTTTAGAGATCTTAACTCATGGTCAGCCGACTCCATTGCTCTGGACCTGAGGTGAGGCAGAATATCATGGTGGAAGGGCTTGGTGGAGGAAGGGGCTTGGCTCTGCTCATGGCAGCAAGGAAGCAAAGACAGAGAGAGAAAGAGGGAGGAAGAAAGGGACTAGGAACAGATACAGTCCAAGGCCATGTCCCCAGTGATCCATTTCCCCCAGTCAACCTCCACCTGCCTATACTCCATCTTCTCATGTCTGCAAAGTCCTACATTGCCTAACACATTGCCCTTTAGGGGATATTTTTAGATACAAAACATAATACCTCCAAACACTTAAGGAAGAAACAATATCAAACTTAAATATACTCCTTATGGAATAAAGTGAAAACACTTTGCAGTTTGTTTTATGAAGCTAGAACAATCCTGATACTGAAACCTAAAAAGGATATTACTAAGGAAATAATAGATCATTACTGCTCATCAACACAGATACAAGTCCTAAACAAAATATTAACAATTCAGCTATACATAAAAAGAGATGATACAACATGATCTAGTAATTTTTATTCCACCGAGGCAAGATTGGTTTAATATTCAAAATTAAATGCCACATGAATAACATAAGACAAAATTTGTGAGTTTACTGTGTTAAAATTAAATAATTTCATCTTCAAAAGACACTGTTAGGCAAAAGAAAAAAAATTGAACACAGTGAAAATATTTATGAACTGTATATATAATAAAGGACTTCTAATCCAGGATAAACAAAGAACCCTTAAAAGTTAATACGAATACAAACAACTTTCATATGTTTTATCAGTGTATTATAGTTATACATAATAATGGGGTTCATTTTGACATATATGAACATGCATGGAATATAATTTGCTCCATTACAATCCCCAATAATTCCCCTCTTCCTCTCCTCCTCCATTTCCCTGCTCCCCTTCCTCTTCTGTACTGCTCTTCCTTATATTTACATATTATTTTTTAAATTGGTGCTTCAAAGATATACATAAAGGAGGAATTCACTGTGTTATATTCATACATGTACATCAAACAACTCAAATTTTCAAATAATCAAAAGACGATGAAAATGCGATTGAATATTTCAGAAGGACTGAATAAAGTTTAATTGCTTTAGAAAATAAAAACCAGACAAAAGGTTTGAACAAATGTTTTACAAGAAGATATACAAATGAAAAATAAGCGCATGAAATCAACTTCATAACTTATCAAGTAAATGTTCAATAAAAACAAAACTGAGGAACCACTGCACACTCACAAGAATGGTTAAAATCAAAATGATGGACATTACAAGGGTTGAGAAGGGTGTGGAGAAATTGGGCACTCAGTACATTACTGGTAAAAATGTAAAATGGTACTGCTATTTGGGTAGAATTCAGCAGTTTCTTTTAAGTTAAACATATAGTACACAGCAATCTCACTCATATATTATTTACTCAAAGGAAATGAAAACATAAGCCCACACAAACAGCCTTGCACCCAAATGTTCATAGAAGCGTTATTCATAATAGCCCAAAACTGGAAACAATCCAAATGGCTTTCAAATGGTGAAAAAATGATCAAAATGCCATATATCAAAGTAATAATATAACACTGCCTGGCAATAAAAAGGAATTAACTGCTGATACATGCAATAACATGGACCAATTTCCAAACATCCTAAATGATAAGGAAGCTTGACACAAAACACTATGTTGGTATGATTTCATTTATATAAAATTTTCAGTACAGGCAATGTAATTGTAATGATAAGGAAAAGATCAATGGTTGCCTGAGTTTGAAACGGTGGTCATAATGGGGGAAAATGATTCCAAAGGAATTTTTAATAGACTTGACTTTGAAAACATCACATTCTGTGAAAGAAACCAGTCACAAAAGATCACATATCATAAAATTCTATTCATTTGAAAAATCAAGGGCAGCTAAATCTATAGAGACAGAAAGATTAGGGTTGCCTTGGAATAAATGGAAATAGGGAGTGGGTGACTATTAATAGTCATGGGATTTCCTTTTGGGGTGATATTCTAAAATTTATTGTGGTGATAGCTACACAACTTTACATATACACTAGTCCTTTTCTTCTCTTTTCCATTATTCCTAAGTCTTCAATGGATGCCCCCATGCCACGTCACTCCTTGTCCATCAGAGGTACTGCAGTCCTGAGATAGCCATGTCTGATCTCCTACACATTCAAGTTATTTTCTTTTACTTCCCTGATAGCCAGCGCTCTGACCTACCACATCTTAGCCCTCCTCCTAAGACCCCCAACCTAGGCAATGATTTCCTTCTTAAGAGTGAATAACCTCTTTTCAACCCCTTTTTTCAATTTCCTCTGCCAGACTTAAGTGTCTATTTAGAGGTAAAGTTTGTAGTGTCCTCTGTCTCCTAGCTGTGCTGTGGTTTCACTTGCTCTCCTTATTGATCTGTATTCTTTCTTTGAAATATGTGCGGAAAGATTTGGATTTAGGTAGATGCATTACTTAGAAGCCCTAAGTAACATTTTTACCATTGGCAATATGCTAACTATCATAGTGGAAATAAGTGTAAATTGCAGTCCCTGAAATTTCCAGGGACTTTCATCTTTTCAGAGAGAAAACGTTTCAACGGACAATAGGAAACAAAATGCAAGGCAATGGACAGCTTTATTAACTACAGAAACTGGAAATGTTACAGACATTTGTAATAAAAGCAGAGATCACTGTGACTTAAATTATTGATAAAATCTTCAAAAAGAAGGCAGAATTGTACTTTATCTTTCATAAACAAATGCGATTTGTAATAGAATTGAAATCTGGATCTTTTTAACAATATCTAGTTCAACAAAGTAAACAGATATTTTAATTTTTTGAGATATTAAATAACAAAGGGGTGTTTCGTCAATATTTAGTATATCCTCTACTTTTTCTACCGTTCAGTTAGTGGTATTTATTACCTGTGGGGAAAAATCATTCATCAAAATTGGGGCTGGCAAGAGGGGAGGGGGGCATTAATTTCAAAAGCCTAGTTTCCAAGGAAACCCAGGATGTGTAACACTAACAAGGAAAAATCCCCAGGCACTAGGAGCCACAGAGGATTTTAGTTAGGTGAACTAAGAATGTGGAAAAGCTCTGAAAACAAATCCCCTTCCCCAAGGCACTAAAGTTTCCCAATAGGTTTGGGGAATAAAAGAGCACAGGACATCTTGGTAGAATGCCCCATCCCTTCTACTACTTGTAACCTATGGGTTCCTTACTCATGCAATGTCATGTACTAAGTGAACTAGGAATAAAAACTAACACATCCCTCATTATCTAAACTGTCCCATAGACAAAGCTTTTCTGTACCCATCCTAACTTTGCTGTTGTTTAGATACAAATGCCAATCTTGGGGATAAAATTAGATTTCAGAACTTTTCATTCATCTTTCTGTAATTCCCCAAGATAGAATTGCTCTCTGCCCTATAATATTCTCGTGATGGCACATATCGAGCTGTACGTTGCTTATTTTCTAAGTATCTATCTCCTGGATGAGATTGCAAGACTCCAAAAGGCAGAGAGAAAATCTTCTTACCTTCACCTATTTAGCACATGATTGACACACAGTAGGCATTTAGTGAACTAAACTGAAATTTTTTATTCAACATAAAAACTAAGTGATAATCATCAGCTCTTTAGGATGGGGAAATTTGCATTCACCTTTTTGTATATTAAAAAGATTAGGTTTTGCTGAGGACTGAAGTGTAGAAAGAAATGACCTGGAAACAATTTCAAAAACTATAAAAACTTTAAAAACCAAACTGTAATAATTTTAATTATTCATTCTGGGTAATAATATCCTTTTAAAGAATGATTTTAAAAATCCTTACGCCTCCAAGAACCTAATTTTCTACTGAATATGCAAATCTAGAGGTCATTTCATTTAATAAACACATACCTCCTAATCAACTGCATACTAATGAAGTTAATCTAAAGGCTAAATTTCAATTATGAATTATAGACCCTCATCTCTGTTTCTTGATTGCCTGAATAACCTATATTTGGAAATTTCCAACCCATAGCAAAATGATCTGCTGAAAAGAACACCCTTCTGGAAGATCAGCTTCATTCAACCAGGTGAGGCAAAAAGGGATATGTCACTAATTCATGATTTTTATATAACACTCCTTATGTGGAAGAATGCTTAATAGCTGTCTCGTAGGTAACTTGGCTAACTTAAGGCATGCTGCGCAGGTTTGGATGCTTAAACTGAGCCATAAAACTTAAGATCCTTGAGGTTTGTAATTAAGGCACATACTTCAACAGGAGTATTTATCCTGCTTCAGTTCTGAGAAATTAATTTGAATTGAAGAGAAAATGGTTTTTCCTCGATTCATAGCTCTCTCAGTTTATTCTAAGCATGTTTTCTTCTAAAGGAAAAAAAAAGAAAAACAAATATAAAGGATTTTTTCCCAAGCTGAGTAAGACATACATCATCTGACATTTATATTCCATTTAAAAATTAATTTGTGTGACTATAAAAGCAACAGATTGCGTTATTTCACAATGTGACATTGCAATTCAAATAACTATCTCTGATAGCATATCTGGAAGAAAAATAATTAAAAAGTCCCAGCTCACTTCCAGCTAATTGTTCTGAAAGACCACTAGTATTAACCTCAAAATAGAATCATGTTCCAATCAGAGGAAGTCCCTTATTCTTGTAAACAACTGTGATATGTAGTGACAGGCATATGTCCAATTGCTTCAGGTATCTCCCAGTGGGAACTTTAACCCCATTCTGGTCTGGTGGCCAAATTTATTGACTTATAGAACAAAAAGGAAAATTCAGGTGCCTTCAAGGCAACTAAGCAAAGCTGGTCACCCACTACATTTCTCAATCTTACCTTCTCATCAGCTTCAGCACAACCCTATCTTATCTTCACACTGCACATTTCTCCTCTGTCATCTGTCATTAACAAACAGGTCAGAACTGTAATGGTTTTCAACCAAAAGTTTTATTTCTCACACTTGCTATATATTCATAGATCTGAAAGCCAGGCTGAAAGAGCAATGTCTTTCTGATATGCCATTCTTAGGGAAGAGAGGGGAAAGAGCATTGGTGGAACCATGGGATGCCTCTTAAAACTTCTGGTAAGAAGGACCACTCTAACTTCTTCTCATATTTCCTTGGCCAAAATAAGTTTCATGGCCCAGTTATAGAGGGGAGGCACCTAGAACAAAGTACAGAAATATATTTCTAATGATTCAACAAATAATAAAGGAACAACAATGAGATCTACCACCCCTCTAAAACCACAAATCTTTACATTTGCCAAGGAAAGGTCTGGATTTCACTCCAAATCTCCAAGAAACTTTGAATCTTTTTCGGGGGACAAGAAAACCAGCCAAATAAATAAAACCAGCTTCCTTTTGTGAACTTGACTTTAGGCACACTTAAAGCAGCTTATTTCTTAAAACCAGACCTTGGAACTCTTTAAGGATCCACAACCACTGAATCTTCCCAGCAGACTCAGAAATAGTCACTGTGCTAGAGTACAGGGTAATTTACTCCTGGCAAACAGAAAAGAATAATTTACACCTGGAGAGCTGAAAAGAGAGGGCTTATGAGAAAATTGTCAGAGCTCATAAAACTCTGGTACTTAATCAAAAGTAGACTATATAGATATAAAGGAAAATACATCCCAACTCAAGACTTTCCTTGAAAAAAAGTCATCCAACATGAGTTTTTTAAAGCTTCTTGGATTTCATTTTTACAGTGCTTTAAATTTCTTGAGTAACACTGGATTATGAATTCCATCATTTTCTAAACTTTGACCCTCTCTTTACACTCATCTCAGTCACAAACCCAAAGTAATCTCTGTTAAAATTTCCTGATAGTTTCTTCTGAATTTGGGACTCACTTCTTGATAATTCTGTCAATCCTGTGTGCTTTGATCACCTAAGACTTCTAAATTATGTCCACCTTCCCAACTTAAACAGATAGCTGAGGGAGCCCCCTTTCTACAAGGGGGCCATTCTCCATCCCTACAACATACCTAACCATTCCTGTCTATCCAACTACATTGAATGGATGCTACAACTCTTAGGTACATGATTAGCAAGAAATCAGACACTAATGTAATGCCAAAGTAACCTCACAATTACTTTCTACACGGAGGAGACACACTATTATGTGATAGAAAGGTCAGAGTGTCATCACTCCAGCTATCAAGTTCAGCATCAATAAGAATGTGTGTCTTCCAATTTGATGCAAACTGAAGTAAGCAAAATCACCACTGAAGCACTGAAGCCCAAAATATGGATAAATATTTTAGATAAAACGTCCACTCAGAAAGAAACAACCCAACAAGGCCTTGAAAACCCAATCAGACGAATCCAGAAGGTGAGACATGTGACAGGACGACTGGACAGGATTCTTAAACCAGCCAACATCATTAAAAAAACTGGCGGCTCTTAGTTAAAAGAAACCCAAGGCATAACAAACAGAAGCAATATGTGGTTCTTTTTGGATGCTACTTGGGATGAACAGCAGTGACAGACATTTTGGAAACAATTTGGGAAATTTGCATGCTCTTTGGTGCTAAACAAGATGAAAACATTTATAAAATTATATGTGCATATGTGTATACTGACAGAAAAAAGGGAGATCTCAGTGGATATACACTAAGGTGTTAAGAGTAGTGATTTTTATCTTGGAATACAATGACTATTTTTTTATTTTTGCTTGTCAGCGTTGTCTAATTTTCTAGCCTGTGTACGTGCTGCTTCTGCAAAAGCGCTAGACGGATGGCTTTGCCTCCACGTGGTTACATGGGTAATCCAGCCCCCTGAGTTGGTTTTCTGATTTTATTTGATCCTTCAGTTAAACCTTTTTCTGTCTCTAAACTGTAGGGTAGCAGGGACAAGTGGAAGGGAAAGGAACTGTTTTTTTGGTTACTGGGCTAATCAATCACACTAAACCTTAATAAAAACTATACACGCTCGGTATTATAATCCCTCTTTTAGATCTAAGAAAATAGACTCCCAGGAGTAATACAATGTGGTTCAAGAAAGTAACCTTGGTATTGGCTGTGGTGCCCTTTCCCTGGTTTTGTCAAATTTCTTAACTGGGATCTTAAGTACCTTTCCCTGAATCCAGAGGCCCTTTTCTGAATTGACAATTGCCTCAAAGGGGAGTCT
>JAJEJO010001846.1:79752-89934 GCA_020662805.1 Glaucomys volans | reverse complement strand
TGGTAGAGAAGAATCAGACCCTCAGAGCTTCATCCAGCCTTTCTTTTGGAGCCTTCAGAAGTGGTAAATCCTACATTTCACTGTCCCAGTGCTGCTGGGGCCCAGAAGCAAAGGCAGCAGAGGCTGGGCAGAAGGGTTACTCTATCTCAAAAAACTTTCTGCATGACCCATGGAGCAGGAGGAGCAACTGAACATCATCCTCTGGGCTAAAAGGAGCAACATTGTGGCACATGGGGCAAGCAGCAGACCTGAAAGGCCTCCTCCAGGGGTAGAGAATGCTGTACCAGGGGCTGTGTGGACCTAATGAAGACAGCAGGTGGGAAGGGATATGTTGTGCAGAAAGAAGCCAGTGTTAGGAAAGTTTGGCAAGGCCCAATGACCAGCAAAGGGTTTACATCTCAGGGAGAGCCAGATCAGACAAGGGTAGATCACTGTAGGCCAAATGCCCCTTCCACAGCAGGTACCACCCAGGAGACAGAGGTATTTGGACAGGAATATTTGGAATTGAATGAGGGAAAAAAACAAGACACAATGAAGCTAAGGTTATATTTGCTGCCATTAACAGATTGTCATGCAAGATAAAATAAAAAGCAAAATTTGCTTATTTGCCCTCTTAAGTATGTAACTTAAAAATCTCTTAGCTAAAATAACTATCCCCCTTCACAGAGCCAGTGGATGCCACTGTAATTTTGCCTTCTAAATTGCATTTCACAGAGCTACCAACAGAGGAAAGGTTAACAAATATTTCATCATGATGACAATTTTATAGACTAAGAATAAAACATTATCTTGCACATAATATCTTTCAAGTTCAAAACTAAATATTTCCAGGCAAAAAAAAAGTCAAGATTTTTTGGAAATTTAAGAATATTTATTAAAATTAATTTCCATTTTGTATTATAATACTAATTTTTCCTGGAAAGAATTAGCCAATGACTTTAAAGTTTCTTATTCCCATGTTTTAAATTTTTAGATTTTACAAAAGTAAAGAATGGAACTCACAAAGTTTGTCTTTTCAATGGCCTAAGCCCTTTAATATCTTACAAAAAGAAATCCATGCCATCCATTTCTGCTGTATAGAGCTTTGTGTTAAATAATACAAGGAATGAATGAAATAAAAAGGCAGAGTAGAAATAATGTCCTCAGTCTCATGGAGAACCTGTGCTCCAATTGTTATTTGTAAAAGCTCCAGTTTGATTATTTTTGCTTTGCCCTGGAGAGTACTTTAATATTCAGCTGGTAATATAATTTCTGGATGACAATATCTCCTATAAACCACAAGGACAATAAAACAGGTTAAAGGTGAGGTGTACTACATTGCCACAGTGACTCCATGCTAGAGAGAGACTTCATCTTTAAAAATAAAATTTTTTTGCATTATGACCAATTGGGGGGGAATCATCTTCAGGAGAAATATTGCACCCCTCCGGTTCACTGGATATGCACAGCTGACACTTCATACTTTTGACATAAATAATCAATCACCCAATGAGCTCTCTCAAGGAAACTTAATTAAAGTCCGAAGCATCGTGCATCTTACTGAACTGATTAGGAAACCTTTCACAAAGTGATTCATAAGGCAGCATTGATACCACTGATAGGCTGCAAGAAAAGGCAGTGAAACAGGGGGGCCATACCAATCATTTGCCCCCTTTGCCCTCTGCCTTACCTCCTGCTCCTCTCTGTGGAGCAGGCAGCTGATTCCTGCAAACTATATTTCTCACACTCGCCTGCCAACTGGCTTCTTGTTCAGTTCTTCCAATAAAAGACCTGGTAGGAAATGGGCAGTGGGAAGACAGAATTGTCTGTCTCTTTCTCTCTGCAGCACTTTCAGCAATGGCTGTGACCTCTTCATGGTTCTAGGTCCCTCTGGGTAGCTCCATTCCTAGGCACTAGTAATAGCACCAACTGCATTGGTCTCTCAAGCCCTTAGCTGGGCAACAGCTTCCTTTAGTAACTAAGTTCAGAACTTATTTACCATCCTCTGTTTTTCAATTCTCAAAAATAACTTTTGAACAAGGACCTACCTCTCTTAAGTCCATCCATTGAATGATCTGGCCTGTACTATTTTTTCAGTTCAATTCTGCTTAATTAATGAAAGAACCATCTCAAGGTTTTGCTCTCTAGGTAGAATGAGACACTATACCATAATCAGCCATTAACCCTTTCATAACAGACATGAGGGTCCTTAGAAAATAGAAGAGGATGAACTGAAAGGCCTAACACTAACCAGGCAATGCACTACATGATAGGGCTACAAACTGGTTGGCGGCTTAAGCAAAAGCAAACCAGCCTTACCTTCAAATATCTAGTCTAATGGAAAAGACGGCAGTCACAGAAAGTCATGCAAATCCACATAAATTCACAACAGTGTATAGTCAGTTCTGCCATGGCGCTAATTTTGAAAACATAAAATTGATATATTAGGTAGAGATTTGAGCATGGCATGATTTTGTTTGCTAATGCAGCAATTTCATCTGTGAAAAACAGTACGTGAATATGCAAAAACCTGCACCCAGCAGAACAGAGCCAGGATATAATACACAAATGGAACAGAAGCACAGACCTCTCCAGGGACCTCAGTTCACCTTGAGCCACACCCTGTTGGTGTCACAACTTTCTACCACTTTCTGACAGATTTCCAATAAATCTCCTTCCACCACTTCACGATGGACAAGCTCACTTTCACAAGTAAATTTCAAATCCTTTTCAAGGTAAAATACACTTGAAGCATTTAGGTATTTCTTAACCATTTTATTTGTGCAAAACATACTACCCTTTTGTGTTAGTTTCTTACCTTTTTATTTTATGGATGACTGGGGAAGTTTTTGAATGCCGTGCCCCTACACTCTTTTTTCCACAAGTCCTGTGAATTTTTATTGTGTGATTTTGCAGTGTGGTGGTTTTGAAAAATGTATATCTTGCTTTATAACAGAACAGAACATAGTTTGAAGGAAAGGACAATGATGCTTATACTATGAGAGAAGAGGGGAAGGGACACTGTCTTAGAAAGTGAGAAGAAAACAAGGAACTAGAGGAAGACCAGGGCGAGGGAGCAGGAAAATAGACCACGATGAGAGAAGAAGTCAGAGAGCTGGAGGTGAGGCAGGGCTGCATGTGCAGGCTGCCAGGTGTGGGAAGTAGACTGGCAGGAGGGAGCTGGACTCCCAACCAGTCTCCAAAGGAAATGGTAAGTAGGCCAAATACAGTCATCCTTCAGTATCCATGGGGGATTGGTTCCAGGATACCCTACAACCAAAATTGAGGTTGGTTAAGTCCCTTACATAAAGTGGCATCGTATTTGCATATAACCTATGCACACTCTCCTATATACTTCAAATCATCTCTAGATGATTTATAATATATAATACAATGGAAATGCTATCTAAATAGCTACTATTCAGGGAATAATGTCAAAGAAAAAGTCTGTACACTTTCAGGACAGATGCAATAAAAAACATTTTTCAATCAGAGGTCTGTGGGATATAGAAGCCACGGATAGAGAGCTAGAGTAATATGCAAGATTCCATTTTCTCAGTGATAAAATGCAAAAGAATCTACTTTGAGTCAACTTGAATAAACACACAAATACTTTTTATATGTATGTTAAATTGAAAACATCTACTCATAAAATTTATTAATCCAGTTACACATGCATTTTAAAATCAGAAAAGAGATCATACAGTGACTTTACATGAACACCATTCATAAAAACATTTACTCCTACACGTAAGAGGCACCTTCACACACTCCACATGCATTGATGCCCTAAATGTTTACCTCCCCCTGCTGTGGTTAGCCCCCTTTCTACAATTTTATTTTGTTTTTATGTGGTGCTAAGGATTGAACCCAGTACTTCATACATGCTAGGCAACCACTCTACCACTGAGCTACAGCCCCAGCTTTGCTTTCTACAATTTTAACTCTTTAATTATAATCAGAAGTATGGACCCATTTTACAACTCTCTCAAACTATGAGGCACACTAGCAAATTGCCACCTCAATTGTTCAGGGAATATGAAAAGCCATTAATGCCTTTGGATTTTGGATAAAGAATCTGAAAAGTTTATTTAAACTCTTGATTCAAAAAATTAAATGTACAAAAGACAGTCTTATATGAAAGACTCTATGATTCTATCTACTTTACAGAGTAATTTGGGAAAAGGGAAAACCTCTAAATAAGTGAGAATGAAAAGCCTACATTAGACATTAGAGACTGGGTAAAACTGGAATTTGCTCACCTGAATAAAGGAAATTAAATTCAGTGAGGGGTTTGGGGATTAGAGCTGGAAAGAGAAAAGATGAATACATATGTACTCATACACACAACTAGAGTCTGAATTTCTGTGTCCTCCAAAGTTCATATGCTGGGATCCCAACCCTTGATGTGATGATATTTGGAGGTAGAACATTTGGAGATTAGGTCATGGAGACTGAATCCTCCTAAAGGAGATTAGTGAGCAACCTCATAAAATAGACCCCAGAGAGTTGCCTTGCCCCTTCTACCCTGAGAGGACACAGGGAGATGGCACCACCTATGAACCAGGAAGCAGCCCTCACCAGACACTGAATCTGCTATCACCTTGATCTTGGAGTTCTCGACCTACTGTCAGAAGTGAGTTTCTGACCTGTTGATGATATTTTTGTTATAATAACCCAAATGGACTAAGACACTGCTGTGGTTTGAATGGCTTTAACCTCTCCAAAAATTCATGTGGTAGAAAATTAATCACCAAACAATAGTGTTGGCAAACAATGCCTAATGGGAAGCATTTAGATCAATGAGTAGATTAATGCCACTACAGCTCTCTCCTGCCATGTGAGGACACAATGTTCCTTCTCTCTACATGATGCAGCTGTGAGGTACCATCTTGGAACCAGGGTATGAACCTGCCATTGCCTCCATCTTAGACTTCCCAGCTTCCAGAACTGTCAGAGAATAAATTTCTCTTCTTCATAAATTACCCAGTTTGGGGTATTCTATTATAGCATCATGGAAAGGACTAAGACAGACATGCAACACACACCCCAAAAAACCACCATATATGGTGGACAGCTAGCCTACAACTTTGGCAACCCACTCCTTCAACTCTGGCCTTTACATTTTACCTAGCTTCAGACCAGACATCTCTTTTCTTCCACAATTTCTACCCATTATACCATTACACTCTGAATACAGGACCTTTAAAAAAGAATACTTACACCAACTCCTCCATAGGTCTAGCCCCATTTGCATCAGTAACTAATCTGTTTGCACTCTTCCATTAATTTGTTGTAGACTGAATGGATCTACTTATCTATTCCAATTTATAGTAAAATCTCATTTATTATATGCCTAAAACCCCAGAAAACTTAAATAAACAAAATTTATAGTCCTATTCAATGATAATTGATTTTCTCAGTGTTTCTGGGAATACTCCAAGTTCCTAAAGGAACTCTAAATTATCAAAGCAAGATTAACCTACATTCAATGAAGTTTTAAAGATTTTTTTTCTTACACTAATATGATTCGTTTAAGAAATTCCAGAATTAGTTCCTACTATATACATAATAACATTCTCAGCATAAGGGAGAGAATCCAAATATACTACAAGGTTTGGGATTTTAAAGCAGTTACAATACTCATATGAAAAGAAAAGCCAGAACTTAAATTACACTGCAATATAACAATATTTATACTAATGCCACACACCAATGAAGATACTTTTCTTTCTGCACTAATATGTGGTAAAAAACTGGGTCATAAATTGCACTACATTTCCTGAAGAGAAAAACATTCTAGTTATAACTTTAGGGAGTGTTTTTCTGATCAAGGGTTGGCATTAAGAACACATACAAACATTCAGTAACATCACAAAACAAAAAAAAGCAAGAAACCCCAGTAGCCATTAAACATAATAAAATAAGAGTCCCCAAAAAGAAATAATAATAATGTAGAAATCATACAATGGGACCCAATGTACTCAAATGTGCACATAGCACAAAAATAAAATTATAATGTAAACTCTAATGTATTATAAATTTTACTTAATGCCAGTCCTGATAAACACAAGTATATCATTAACCATAGTTTTGCTTGACTTGTTAGATTTGAAAGGGTACTTTGGGGATGACTTTGATGTCCTGAGTCTCTTTTTAAAATGAGCTGATACATTCTTTTTCTCCAGATGACTCTCCCTGTGGAGTGTCCATGCACTCAGAATTCCTCCCCAACCTTAGAGCTGACTTAAAGTCCGACTGCAGGTGTTTAATAAATGTCTGTGCCTAATGGTTATAGTGGTATTAGTGTGTCTCTTCTCTTTTAAAAGAACTGGCTTCATATTGCTCTTCTTCAACAATCCTCTCTCTTGAATTCCTTTAAAGAGATGGTGTCTAAACCAAATAAAAAGATAAGGAAAAAGTAAACCTGGACTAAACCTAGAATCTATAAGCAAGGATCTGAGAATTTAATTGAGAAACCCCAGCAGCAATTATAAGATAGGTGGCAATGGTATTTTATTATTATTAAAGTTGCATGAAAATATTTCTCACAAAACTGCGAAGCCCCTAGCTCACCTTGTCTTTTCCCTGGGCAGGTCACTGAAGAATTCTTGGGGAAGGCCAAGATCTACTCCTGAGGCTGATCATGAAGGGTGAACATTCTGCCCATTCAACTAGGACTGGATGAATCAGATAGACAGGCAAAACAGACACCAAAGTTGCAATGAGCCACAGGAAAGGAGAAACACACAGCATGTGTCAAGGACAAGTGTAGCCACCCCAGCCAGGTCTATGCAAGGACACTGGGAGAAAAATGTTAGAAAACTAAGCATGAAACCTCCAAATGCCAGTCTAGATAGTGCAGATCTGATGACAGCTTTTGAGCAGGAAATTAAGGTGAAGAAAGGAAGAGAGGAAGGGTGAAGCGGGTGCAACCAAAGAAATGCAGAACTATTCAAAGGGGTTGGCAGGTGTTCTTAGAAAGACAATTTCATTGGTAACACTGTCAATCAGAATATTCTACAAGCACACTCTTTGTTCTCTTGACACTCTGGATCAATAAACACTGGGGGCTCATAGGACATCTATGTCTAAGCACATGACTATCTTTATGCATCCCTTCAAAACATTGCCCCTTTACACATTTTGATGTCAAAGCTCTCCAGGACGAGGAATGTGTCTGCACCAGCAACAGTTCCCTGCAGAGTTAACAGGGTATCTGCCATAAAACTCATTTTTTACTAATAAATTCTAGTTAAATTTTCCTTTACTTACCTATGTATTGCTCAATTTCCAAAGGCTAGTATACCAAATTCAACTTTACTTTGGAGTTACTCTTTGTTGGCAAAGTTGTACATTTTAATCTTTTTCAGTTCACATTTAGTTCAAAATGATCCATTTCCCTTGTCTAAATCTTCAGTAGTTATTTTGGCAGCTTTAGAAGGAAAATCAAAATGGCAGGATCATGGAGACTTTGCCAATCCATTCTTGGCTTCTCTTATATACTAAGATTTTTCTTTTAAACATCATAATAAAGACTGGAAAGTGTCCATTAGATTTGACAACTGGAAAACAGAGTCACAACAGTTTGTGACTCTGGAAAGAACTACTTCAGTTGGAGAAGTGGGGGCAGAATCTTGACTGGGTGATGTGAAGGGTGAGTGCAAACAAGAACAAATTCTACTCTCAAAAGCTAAAATTTGAAAAGTCAAAAAGATATGGAAAGGTAACTGGAAAGGGTAACAGAAGATTCCATCTTTTAAATGGGGAAGACTGGAGCTTGTGTGTACTATGCATGAACTCTGACAGTATGTTATGAACAGCAATAACTTTCACTACATCACTCACTGTTTCATTTCTCTCCCTTTTGTTTCTACTCTTGTTCATAAAGTTTCTCTAAAGTTAAGACATGCATAATTCAACTAGACTGTACAAATTTCTCCCACCTTTGCAACTGTTGACATCTCTGAAGCAGCTGCTTTCTTTCCATCCATTTCAATAATCCCATTTGGTAATTTCAATCAAATATTTCTAAACATGTCCATTCCCAACAGCTATGCTTCCTCTTCTCTATTTTCCTTCATCTCTCATCATGGATTCTCTTTCCTATCATTCAAATAGGTGTACATTTCCTTTTGGGGTGGGTGTGCATGTACATGGGCACATGTGCCCTACTAAATTTCCATCATTCTATTTTCACTTCCTAAGACATCACTGCATAAATGATTTCATACTCTTTGGAGTGTCTCAGTTTTCAGTTGTTGGGGCTGAATTACTGTGTTGCCATACCAAGTGTTTTTATCTTGTAGGCACTTACCAAAATCTATCCTTGCCATCCTATGGTCAAATTAATGAATAATTCTGTCCCTGTGTACACTTCTCTATTGCTCTCTAACACACCTGGACAAAACTGTTTAGATTATAAAGATTTGGGTCTCACTTATTTAGATTATGAACGTCACAAGTTTTCAAAGTGCAGTTTGAGAATGTTTTTGTTTTATGTGGACCAATAAATCAAAGATAAACCATTCTTCTTGCATTATGGTTACAGAGGAGTGTTCTTATCTTTGTTGTTTTTAATGAATCTTAAAGAGGTTTCTTAAGCCATCAGCTTTATAACACTGTGCAATACGATTTTATATTAAAGAGGATATCAGTAACCAGATTGAAAGAAGAGCATAAGTAGTCCAGAACCGGAAATAATGTTGGGAAAATTGTAGCAAAAACAAATAGGTACACAGGGAGACCAGTTCCTTCCTTCTCATGCTGGATCTACTCATCTATAAAATCCACCAATGGAATTTTTAACTTTGAGGCATCCTTTCCATTTCCTTCCTATCTCCACACAAATCCCATAAAAATTCCATAAGTGCATGGCCAATTCTCAAGTACTGCCATATACCTCAACTGGGCTAAGCATAGTATATGGCACACTGTAGACAAGCAGTACATAACCATTGGCTAAATTTTGCTTGTGGAACCCAATAGGCTAGGAAGAATTATTTTAATCTATAAAAGTGTACTGAACTGTTTGCATGTAAAATGCCAAAGAAATGTCTTCCTGATGATCTAAGCTCCTCACTGCATCTACTTTTATAACCAGCTCAAATTGCCCAACTGGCACCACAGCAGGTTTAATGCCCTTAACTAAAGAGTCAGAGGGCTCCAGCTCTGCAGGTTACCTAGCTTTACTAAATTTTAGTGGTTGTCCTGGTAGTGTTTAACACGGTATTCTTCAATAGACACTGGGAGCCCAATGCAGGTCCTTCATTCTCTAAACAAAACCGTTATCTATCTATCTATCTATCTATCTATCTATCTATCTATCTATATCCATGACTCAGTTTAAATCCCTGTATGACCTTGGCATTTTGAAAAAGAGATCCATATCCCCTTCCTCCCTTTAGGTGAACACAATTCTTTTAGGGCAACTGTGCTTTTAGAAGTCACCAAATGGAGTCAACAAAGCTGATCCAGTCAGGGGAGCACAAAAGGGATTGGGACTAGACTTTATTCATCTTCATTATTTAAAACACAAATTTAATGTAGATGATCCCATTATAAATACGACATTGTAGCTATATTTTAATTAATTTGTGTAAATAAAACCACCATATCTCTTTCATTTAATTCAGCACATAGCTATTCTACATAGCTATTCTATAGTTACTCTCTGTAAGGTGATGAGGATCCAAATAAGATTAAGATGCATTGTCTGCTTTTATGGAGCTTATACTTGGAAAGATAGACATATATAAATAAGGCAATTTGGTTTTGCTATGGGCAGAGGATGTATATGTCCCATCTCCCCAGGCAGGCTATAATTCCTAGACATTGAGCTGGTATTTTTTTTTAATATTTTTAGTTGTACATGGACACAATACCTTTATTTTGTTCACTTATTTATATGTGGCACTGAGAATCGAACCCAGTGCCTCACACGTGCTAGGCAAGAACTCTACCACTGAGCCACACCCCAGCCCCTGGGCTGGTATCTTATACTAACTTATATCTACTCTGTGCACACAGCAGGTGCTCAATAAATAATTTTTTAATTTATTCATACAGCTTAAAGCACATCTTGCACTTTACATTCATTTGCCTTGCTGTGTACAAACTTCTTACTTAGATTTTTTAAAAACTAAAAGGAGTACTTCACTGGAAATATATTATGTCCACAAGCATTATGTTTCAATTCCAAAT
>JAJEJO010001846.1:53216-71766 GCA_020662805.1 Glaucomys volans | reverse complement strand
TCTCTCTCTCTCTCTCTCTCTCTCTCTCTCTCTCTCTCTCATGAGCTGTCATGTCCGACCTGCAAGTTCCATTCTCCCCAGCATACCCTCGACCCCACAGGGACAGTGAAATGTAAACTGTTGCTACAGCCTCCTAACACTTCGCCGATAAATCAGAGGAAGCTGCAAAACTTCTTGGCTTGCTCAGTTATTCTCCAGGGGCTCTGAACGCCCACGCGCAGATTTCGCAGTCAGCTCTACCGAAAGGGATCCCCTCAGTCAACCTGCTCGCAAAGCCCACAGAACTCCCCGCCCTTCGATCTTAGGCTCCCTGCGCAGGAGGGGGAACACCGCTCCCTTCATGGGCACCCTCCTGAGCAAGCTGAGGTGAAGTGAAGAGAGCTCCTGTCGCCCCCATCCCATCGCCAATCCTGCTGCCTGAGGTTGGTTCACAAGCTGCGCGCGGGGGTGTCCCGGTCAGCCCAGCCAGCTGGCTGAAGGGTTCCCGCACGCTGCGCCCTGGGTAGCCTTCCCTTCCGCAGCTCCAAGCCAGAGACGTCCAAGAAGCTCCGCTTCCAAGTTCCGGCTCTGGCAGGGAAGAAGGGGCGAGGGAACTGCCGGGTGAGGAGAAAGCAAAGTCTGTGCTAGTAGCGCGCCCCCAACCCCGGCTGCTGTCACCTCACGCCCCAGCCGGCGGGCCAAGGGGACCCGGCATCCCCCGCTCGGGGCGCAGCGCGGCCGCACTCACCCGCCTCTCCCGAGCCGCAGCCGCAGCCTGTGGGAGCCGCCGAGCCCCAAGCTTCCCGAGTATAAGAAAGATGGTGGTGTGTGTCGGGAGACCACCCATTCCAGCGTCTGGCAACCCGGCGGCGACTCTGGCTCCTCAGCACTGGAGGAGGAGGAAGAAGAGGAGGAAGGAAGGAACAGCGCAGTCGGACGCCATCTGCTGTACACCTCTGTGCAGCCATTGGCTGCCTGGTGCGTCCCCGGGAGCCGCGGGGCGCGGGGCCGCGGGGAGCCACCTTGCCCCTCTCCTCCCCCAGCAGCTGCTCCCCGCCGCCCCTCCCGTCTCCCTCCTCCCAGCCTCCTGGTCCTCCTCCCCTTCCTCTAGCCGGCGCACCCGCCTGACCCTCGGTTTAGCGCGCTCCCTTTGGCGAGCAGCAGTGGATATATTGGCCTCAACCTAGGCTCCTCTGCTCCCCGCAACTGTTTTCCGCAACTTTAAGCTTCGGGGTGCAGGTATGGACTGGGTGGGTGAGACTTTCCAGCTGGGTTGAGCCTAGGGTACCCAACCCGCCTGAGTGCTGCGGAGAAGAGCAAGCGCTTTGCCTCTCGGGGTTTCGCGAAATGATGGGAGAAAAAGAGGAAGGGTCGGGTTGCTATTGGCCCCCACTTATAACTCGCCCCAACCTGAATGCCAATATTCAGAGATGAAGCACACACTCACTGAGCCATCCCGCAGGGTCCTAATGGCCCAGTGTTCCTCTGCAGTCCCCAGGCAGGAGAGGGCTTCAGGATTACTAGGAAGACGACAAAAGATGCTAGCAGGATATGTGGAAGAGACTGAGAAAGGAGGAACATTGAGGGAGTCTCTGGGGAAACGCCGGGAACTGGATCCGAACCTGCCAGAACATCCCTGGTTGAGAGGTTCCTAAGGGCTGTCAACCCACCTCAACCAGAGCCTCAGAAAGCCTCCAGTTCTGGGGCATCTTGTCTAAAGGATTTGCAATCCGGGAGGCGGGGCGGGGGAGGGGGGGTAGCTACGGAGAGGCCCGGGAAGAGCGCCTTCCGCTGCAGAGTAGGGACGCCAGAGTCCGCCCAGGTGAGGCAGGAGTGCAGAGCGAAGAGCACGTGGGTAGGTGAAGAGCAGAGTCACAGCTGAAAGTCGTTTGCCTACTCTGACACTTGTTTCAAACCCTCTTGGTTTTTGACACCTTTGATCCAGGGAACTTCTTAAGCTTGTTCAGAGAGATGAAGTTGCTTCAAAAGGGAGAAGGGGAAAAAAGCATGAGGACTACTATTGCCAATTACTGGATATTTTGCCTGTCATCTCTCTTTAAATGTGTGAGCCCAGCGACAGCAGGGAATGTATCTTTTCTATTTTATCCGATGCCTGGCACACCATGGGTGCTTAAAAAGAAGCAAAATAATAATGATAAAATTAAAGCTTGATGTCATAGCACAAATTAGATTAAAGAGATAAATAGAGCAGCCAGGATCTGTCACAGGGGGAGAAAACAAATCAAAAGAATATAAGTGCCATTGTAAAGGGAAACGTGAATACTTTGGTAAGGAGCTTCAAACCAGCTTGCTGTGGGATGGCTTCTGAAAGTGGGAAAGCCTGAATACTTACAGCAGCAATCACTATTCTTCCAGTGAGTGCTACTGTCACATTTTAGAATATACTTTTCTTTCTGACGTCATTGTCTTAAAAATTTATCAACTACCATCCAGATCCTAGAATATTTTCCCAAATTCAAGACCATGATCTGTTCCTCCCGAGAGGTAAGATGCCAATCCTGTGAGCCAGGTGAAAGAGAAACTGGTCCATTATGTTTTATTGTAATCTCGATATATACAAATCAATAGTCAATGAGTCTCATTTAAGTAACTTGAGGAACAGCCAAAGAAGAACATTTCTGCTTTCCTGAACAGTTACACCCAGGCTTCCCAGGTTTCAGTCTTCCCAGAATGAGTGCTGCATTTTCAGACCACAACCATGCACACACATTCAAATACTTGGTTTTGCAACATTTTTGGAAAAGGGCTTTCAAAGATGACTTCTGAATATGTCATTTGCCAATGTCTTCAGAGTTATGGTTCACCTCCCTCTTCAGATGCAATAACATTTTTTTCCCTTAGTGTGGCCATTTCAATATTCATTCTAAATTTAATACACTAGCCTATTTTCATTAACCCTGTCCTCTACCTCAAGAGTAATTTATGATTCTCATAGAATACTTTGTTCATAAGACAAAAATTTCCTCTATCATGTTGTTTGTACTTGATCTCCTGGTTTTTTAATCTAGGATATGAAATAGTAATTATATGGCAATTATGCCCTATATATTGGGCTTCTTAAAATTAAAAAAAGTAATTCATAAGAGTGAAATCTAAGGTTTTTCTAAAATATGAAAACCACGAATATTATACCCAACTCTTTCATTCCTAGAGAATAGTCACTTTTCCTTAAGGCACTGTATGGACAGCAGGTGTATCAGCAAGTTCAGAGCAGGTAAGATGCCTGAACTTTATCTGACATTGTTTAATTGCATATAATAAATCTGTTAGAACAAACACACACACACACACACACACACACACACACACAGATTTTCCACCTCCCTTTTTCCACTTGTAACTCAAATTCCAGGTTTATGTTTTTAATAAATATTTTACTGATAATATGAATTTCTTGCCAACATAGTCAACTTGGGAGCTGATAAAGACATTGCCCTTAAAATTTAGATTAGGGTTAAAAACATTTAAAGGATAGCTTAGGGAAAGAAATGTAGAAAATGAAGAGAGGAATAGAAATTTTATCAAAGAAGGAGCAAAATAAAGGATTTGGAAGAAGTTAGTCTTGAAAATAGGTTTAAGAAATAGATCAATAGGGGTGAAAAATAAGCTGGAGATAAGAAATTCCCCTAACCTTGCCTGCACAGATGCCAAAGACCACAATCGCCACCAGGCTTCTAATGGGCATGAAACAAAACAATAGAACAATGGGAGAGGAGCGGGGGTAGGAGGAGAAGGTCTGTTGGGAGTAGGTCCCAAGTGAAATCCAAAAGGGAGATACAGATTAAATAACTTGATGCCATCCAAGTACTGCTGGAGTTTAAATTTCCATTTCTGTTGCTGTGTATGTTTGCCATAGCTCTTTCTGAACATGTTGCTCTCCTTACAGTCTAACAACTTGGATTGGGAAAGCACTGTGTAAATGGAATAAACAGGCAATGGCATTAAACAAATAAGAGATAAAGAAGGCATGTAGATTAAAAAAAAATAAAAAATAAAGCCCCATTTAAACCAGAAGGGAGAAATGCAAGCAGAAGCCTGTATTTTAAGCTTGCCACCCAGGAAGTCACTGCTCATGCCTATAATAGTCCATCCATAGAAGCAGTGAATTGAGTCAAATATTCAATCACTTTGGAAAACAGAACAGGAGGAGAGGGGAGAAGAAAAAGAACCATGATTGTCTCATTTATATAATTCATTCAAGCCAATTCCAGGTTGGATGAGATCCTATGGCAAATCTGAAAATTTTTTTTCTGCCAAAAAAGAGCATTTAATCCTGGCATATAAATGTAAGTTTTGAGCTTGGTCCAGTAATTTGATTTTGATATGTCAACATCTTAAAATGCAATGTAAAGATAATGTCTTAAAAAGTAGCAGAGTGGAACTCCACTGGCCTCTGGCCCAGTTTGGTCCCTCTGAGGTGCCAAAGCTTTCCCAGCAGACTGTCAGCATTCACAAGCTTAGTCCTGAACCATCGGCCTCAGTCATTCAGTCAATAACAGATTTGTTGAGTGCCTGTTGTGTGCCTGCACTACGCTGGGTGTGAGTTATTCAGCGATATACTAGGCTGAGTGCTTGACCTTGTGCAGTTTACAGTCTAATAGGAACAATAAGTACACAGGTATGTAAATGGTTATAAATATATAATATCAAAGAGTTTTGTGTAAAAGAAATGAAATACCAGGGAGGGAGTGAAAAGAAAGGATCAGGATTAGACAAAATCAGCAGAAATGACATTTAGGCTCAGATCTCAAAGATAATGAAAATTAATATTTATTGAGACTTTTCTAGATAGTAGGTATTAGTCTAGGTCCTTTACATACACCATTCAGTCACCATAACCATTTGTCATGAGGCCAGCCTTATCTTACAATAAAGGCATAGAGAGTTTAAGCAAGTTACTGAAAGTCACACAACTGATGAGTATAAAAGTTTGGATTTGGCTGGGCAGGTTGGCAACAATGTGTGCATTTGTGCATTTTTTGGCCACCAAGATACATTGCATCTCATATAAGTAGGCATCAGCCAAGAAAGGAGGAAAAGAGGAATAGCACAGCCAAAAATTCTGTGGCTGGAATTGCTTAGCACATAAAGAACCCATCAGGAGCTGAAGTACCTGAAGAGTAGTGGGGAAGACCATGAGGCAGGCTAGGAGAGACAGGGAAAGAACAGAGCTGGCAGGTCTTTGTAAACCAATGGGTAGCTCTAACCATCTAAACAATTTGATCTGATTTAGAGCTTTTTTTTTTTTTTTTTTTTTTTGTACAAAGGATTGAGCCCAATGGCTTAACCACTGAGCCACATCTCCAGCCTTTTTCATTTTTTAAATTTGAGACAGGGTCTCACTAGCTTGCTTACAGCCTCACTAAACTGGGGAGACTGGCTTTGAACCTGTGGTCCTCCTACCTCAGCCTCCCAAGTCTCTGGGATTACAGATGTGCACCATCACATCCAGCTAGTTTAGACTTCTAAAAGATCATACTGCTGCTATGCATAAACAAATAAAATGACACAAGTCTAACAGGGAGACCATTGGTCCAGGCTTAATGAAAAGGGAGAGAACCAAGTGGATTTGATGAATATTTGGAAGGCATTATTCAACTCTTCATTTCTACTTCTACCTCCCCATCTCTCCCCTACTCTGACATTTACTTGTTACCTCAAGAGCTTAAATCTCTTTTGAAAAATCCTAAATCCTAATTTTTTCATCTGAACTTCTAGATCTAGCGTCTATTCTCTTGTCATATACTAATATTGAAGGGAAGATTAACAGCAATGAGTCTCCCATTTGACCAACTCTGGGACCTTTGCTTCTGATCCCTGTCCTAGAAGCCCCCTCCTCCCCACTCCAATCCCAACATTATCTGAGTTCTTTCTTTGGCTGCTTAGCCTCCAATACTATTTACTGACCAAGAGATCTAGACTGTGATAATCCCTTCTTCTCCACTGTTTTGTAACATTACCAGACCCCAGCCAAGTTGAGAGAGGGACTCACTTAATTTATACTAACCAAGGTAAGTAATATAGGCAGGTAACTTCCGTACATATAAGAAACAACTCCAACTAATGTGGAAATAATAAAACCCCTGGAGTGACAACTTGGACTACATTCATAATGACTTGGGCTGTAAAAACCAGGTGTTATGTAGATTGGAGCTTGTTATTATCCAAAGATTTGGCAACCTTAATCCACTTCTACTGGGCACAAAGCCATGCAATACTCATAGGCCTGACTTTCACAAGATGGGCAAGAGAACTTGTATCTTCTATTTTGCTCTTTTTTAAGGACATGGGCCTATCTAATGAGTAGCAGGTCTCTTTCAGGTAGGAGTGATAGAAAACACTGAAAAACGGCAGTGTTGACAACAGATCACAAGCTACAGTGTACAAAAGTGGGATGTGAGGATGGTGGAATGAATAGAAAAGCTGTTTTTTTTTTTTTCCTTATCATTTAAACTGTAGTACCAAATTATCTAGGGGAATAAAACCAATGCATTTGGTGTTGGAAAGAAAATATATAAAAGAAGTCTTTGTAACTAAACCTGTCTAGTTTATTCTTCATAAATTCTGAATTATGCCATTTCCCTTGCTGCTGGCTACCTCATTGACTCTCTGCCTTTCTCTATATTATGTGTTATCTTCCTAAAATACTGTCATATCACTTTGATTCCCAGAAATCTACTATTGTCTCATCTTGTCGCTTTATATGGGTCCCTTCATAAATACTGAAAAAGTCATTCCTCACCTTTTTCCTATAGAGAATTTCCTGTTCCATCTCTCCGTATTTCTTTATGTTTTACTTTTCTTCACAGCACTTATCACAGTCTGAAATTTTGCTACATGGTTGTTTCAATATTTATTATCAATCATCTAATCAAAGGTGTGAGCCCCAAGAGGACAGGAACTAAACACACACCTACACACACACACGCAAACACACAAACACACACAACTTCCAAGAGTGCCTGGCACATGATGGGTCCTCAATACATGTTCCATGAATCAATAAATGGTTTGAGTTATAACCTCACTCACTTTAGCGATCCTTCCTAATTTGGCTCCACCTCACTTTCTACCCATGCTTATAACCACTGCCCTTTACTTTGGTTTCAGGATTTTCCTCTCCAGATCTATTATAGTCACTGAAGCTCTAGTTCAGATCCTCTCCATGTCTCCCTCTCCAGCTTTGCAAATCTTACCTCCCCTCACAGTCCTACCTCCTCGAGGAAATTGTCCTGGATTTAATTTCATTTCACATTTATCTATTTTTTCTCTTTACCAAACTCCTATAATGTGTGTTATATGATATTCAGCTTCTCAATTAACTGTATATCATTTCATACTGTTCTCTAGTAGTTATGTAGCCATTAGCCAAGTCCCCTCAACTGCATTGTTAGTTCCTTGAGGATAAATAAAGGCTAAGAAAGATAGTTCTGTTTTTTCTTGCAATGCACAATTTCTGGTACCCAGCAGGCACTCAGTGAGTACTTGTTGATGGACTAAGATGTGTGCAGACTCTGAACAAGAGGGTTAGGCCTCCCTCGGTCATGTGACATTAATAGAAACACTTATCACCTTATGTTTGTAACAACCAGCACCCTTATCACCTTATGTTTGCAGAAGCTGATCTTGCCAGGTGCCAGGCAAGACTGTGCATTCGTTGAACACACACAGACTGAGAACGCTTTGTGGCAGACACCATTGTAAGCACTGGAGAGAGTCCTGAAGGAAATTATTATCTGAGGAAACAGACACTTAAATTGCAACATAACAAGCCTAGGAGGTATTCCATGGTCACAGAGAAAACTCCAAGAAGGAACATCTAACCTAGTCTGGGGCACTTACTAGCTTGAATATATCTGCATCTGCTCAAAAAAGTCAGTAAACACTTACTAGCTTGAATATATCTGCATCTGCTCAAATTCAGAGCCAGGAAAAATTCCTCAGATTTTGTGATCTTCTACCTTGAAAGGGGTTGTTTGTCACTGTAGCATTTTTAGTGTGTTGTACTACAATCATGACAATTCTAAGAAGTTAAAGCACAGGCTCTCTTACAACCAATAATCAAGGGAAAACACATTTATTATTCCAATGTCTATGCATGATACAAAATCAGCCCTTCAGCTCACTTGCCACATCAACAGTGATAATCCTAACATGGCTCTTCTTCCCTTAGCTTCCCAAGTACCACAAAACCCTTGCTTTTATCTTCTGCTCAATCCCTGCTTGTTAAAGTAGATAAGGGCTTTATACTAGACTCCCTTTTCTTTCCCATCTATACTTTCTCCTTAAGTGAATGTCCATTCCCATGATTGTACATAGTATTCTTTTACTGATAATACTTTAATCTACTTATCTGGTTGTGGTAGTTAATATAGGCTAAGTTTTACTGTAGTAACAGATTAACCCCCAACCTCAGTGGCTTAACACAAAAAGGTTTATTCCTCTCATCCCATATGACTTGTACTGGTTAGCAGAAGAAATGGTGACTCTGCTTTATATAACCCGCTTAGAGAAACAGGCTAAAAAGGCTCTGCTATCTGGAACATTGCTGGTGGCAATTGCCTGGGGCATCAGGAGAAATCAGAAAAACTCAAATTCCCTCTTCTGTGTTTCAACCCAAAGTGGCATAGTTCATTGACCAGAATGAGGGACTCTACCAAAATGCAGGATGTTCAAAAATATGGGAAAGCTTATGAATGTGCAGAGAGCAATAATTTTCTCTTCTACTCCTCAGTGCTGCAACTCTGTATCCAAGGGCTTGCTGACATCTGCTTTAACATCAAACCTAATACTTCAAATAGAACATATTTTGCTCAACCCAAAACTCTAAGAACAAGCCTTCATTCTTTTGTCCTCTTATTTGACCTATAAGGAAATAACAGGTTCTGTTAGATCTACTTCCTAAATGAATACTACATGCATCCACTTCTCTCCATTTCCTTTCCTGCAACTCTGATCTAAGCCACAGTGGTCTTTCATGGTGAATAGTTGAAGAGTAGCTTTTTAATTAACTTCCTTTCCTCTTCTCTTGTCCTTATAAATACATTTTCCACATAGAAACTAGAATGATCTTTTCAGAAGTCACAATGGATAAAATAATTTCCTTGCTTAAAACCCTAAAATGATTTCCCAATAAACTTGGGATACATTCTGAAAGCTTGATATTAACTGACCACTCTTTTTCTGAGAAGCCATCTCCTACTCTTCTGTTCTGTCATCACTGAACTGCAGTCTTAGGTGCCAATTTATGTGCTGCTTTAAGGCCGTGGCAGGACCTCTGTGGTGTGCCTGGATCTCCTACGCTCAGACCTGCATGCAGCTGCCTCTCTCTTTAATCATTCAGATCTCAGTGATAATTCCATTTGCTCAAAGAGGCCTTTGGCATTCTTAAATAAAGTAGCCAGCAGTCACTCTCTTGGTGACTACTTGATTCTTTGCTTAGTACTTCTCACTATGTGATATTTTGCTATTTTTATATTTAGTTGTCTCCTGAAATGTAAGCTCAGTTAGAGCTGAACTGTCTATTTACTCTTGTCACCCTCCAGGGCCCAGAGGAACAGTGTCAGGCCCAATGTAGGTGCTTAATAAACATATCAAAAGAAATGCATTCACCAGTTCACTACAAACCCTGGTACCACTGCTCATTCTCAACTTTACTTTAAAAGTAAGCATTTGCTTTCTTTTCATCTGCCCTTTTAATACAAAAGACTCTGGCAGAAATCCCTATTTGCAACTGATGGAGACAAATCTAAAGAAATGAAACTGTGAAGTGATCACCTGTGTATTGGGGGTTTGCAGTCTTCTTGTCCATCAGAAGGAAGAAGTTAACTAAGGAGGCAGCTACTTGTCACATCTAAAAGTTCTTTTGACCCTGGTGATTAAGATGATGTGCCTGATGTGGTGAACTTTTATATTATGTTTCCAGAGAACTGTGAAAACAGCCCTTTTGTCACACGAAATTCTCAATTTGGGTGATGGCTGTCACTGTTTTGGAAGGAGATGACTCACCCAAGGTGGAGGGGGGACCAGTGACAGGATGGGAGACAGGATTGACCCAAGGGCCAGTTTCTAAGTCCACTAAAATGAACAGAAAGTTCAGGTGCCATAAGATACAGAAAGGATAGGTACAATGATATATGGCACATCTCAGTATCACAGCATCACATCATATGCATGCATCATTGGCCCAATTTCTAGAACTGTCAAGGAAGAAAGACTTCCGTATACTTAGCATTTTCCTCTTCCTAGACTGTGGATACACAGGGCTCTAATGCAATGATCTTCAAGCCTCTGGTTCTGCCTAGCTTCTCAAAACTATCAGGATAGGTAGCTGGGGCTTCATAAAAGAAGGCTCTCAAGATGTGCTTTGTCCAGCCCTGCTTTCTCTCCTCATACCTTTCTTCTTGACTTCCTCCCCTCACACTGAGTCCTTGGTTTTGCTTTTTGTTTATGACCTTCTCTAACTCTCTTACTAAGAATGACATTCAGCATGCATCTGCTACTTAGAAAATGTGCTTCCAGTGCCAACCACAATTTGGCCCTTCTTGCAGGTGATACCACTGTCAGCAGTTTGCGGATGACACACTAGCTGGTCTAGTCTAATCTTTAAGTCCTTATTTGTCAGAGCAGATATTCCAGCTAAGTTCACCCACTTTAAGTGGTAGCTTAGAGCTACAACTTCCTCAACAACTTAGTTATTCTCCTGTCTTAAAAGCCTGTACGTTTCCCAAAGAACATGTTCTATTATCTTGTAACCTTTAGAGTCAGCCAAGAGAAAGAGGGGTCTCCTGTATTTCTAGTCTAAATTTCTTGGGATTTAATTTAATTAAAGCTCACACTAAAATGGAAAATTTGACCTCGTGACAAAAACATTTTTTTATTTTACTCCTATTAAGAGGACTTTTTCAATCTTTGAGGAACCCTTATTGCAATGGTATTTGATGTATCCCTGATTACACAATTATTAGCCTTTTGGTGATCTAACCAATGACATTTAAATGGCATTTATGTGCAGAGCTTGAATTATGGAATCACAAAACTTTTGAGCTGAAAGGGACCTCAGAGAAAATATGGTCCAATTCCTGTGTTTATAAGATAAGGAAAGTTGAGCCCCAGATAACTGAGGTGTCTTGTGCAAGGTCACACTGATTGTCAAGAAATAGAAGGGGAGAAAACATGTGAGACAGATTTCTTACCATTCTCCTATAGTTGAAGAAAACTATTTAAAAAGATAAAAAGGAAGAGAAATAGCTTCAGGATCTTACAAAATAACAGGAAACCTGATGCCTTCTAACTTATTTTATTACACTTCAAGTTTTGTCTGTCATTAACACAGAAAAATTTCTCAGAACATAAGAATATTGGCAAAACATAATTTTGAAAAGAGGGGTTAGTTTCTAGATGATTGGGGTGAAGGATCATGGAAGGTAGTGGGAGAAGAGGAAAAGAGGTCTTAGGAATACCAGCTAAATCAGTCCCTGGAACCTGTTTCTAATGCTTCTATCCTATTGGGAACCTTTTGTAAAAGAAGACTGGAAATGTTCAGCTGCACACAGATTGCTTTAATTTAGCAAAAAAATCTCAAAAAAACAACATGTTCTCTTGTGATGTGAGGCCTGATTATCTAATTTTCTCTTTGTGATTCTTCATCAGCAGCCACCTGCTAAATGGTCAGAACAAACATGAATACTTTGTTAATAGTCCTTGGCCCTGCAGTCTTCTCACTCTACACACTCCCTTGAAGGATCTACCCACTCCATAGCTGGAATTTGAGGGGCCCAAATTTCATCTTCAGCTCTGAATGTTCTCTTGAACTTTGGATTCATTTGTAACTGCCCAAGTTGTATCTCTACCTTGATGTGCCACAGACATTGGAACTCAGGAAGTCTAAAATTAAATGCATAACTTCTTCTCCATGACTCTAATCAGCCACCTACCACTTTCAGCTGATCAATAATCTCTTGTACCTACCTCTTAGGTATCTCTGGAATACGCTTATGATATAGTGTCCCTTCCCCATCTGCCCAAAGTCCAGATTCCACCATCTTTTACCTACACTATTACAGTAATCCAAAACTTATTTTTCCTTCTTTGTCCAAATCCAAAACTGTTGATAAAGAGCCTTTCTGTGACTTACAACTGCTATTTTAATGTTATTTCTTTATTAAAGATTACTTTAAGTTTATTTACTTTAATTTCAGATATACAGTACACTGTTCTATAACTTTTTTACACATCAGTAACGGTTCTACTCTGAAGAAATGAACAGAATAACAATCAAATACACACTTTCATTCATGAAGAGGGCTATGTAGTATGGCTGAGAGAAAGGGTTCTGAAAGCAGATGGAGTCTGCTCAAGTCTTGATTCCACCAGGAACTACCATTTTGAACTTGGTACATGGCTCTCATCTCCTGGGACTATATTTCCTTATCTGTAAAATGGAGATGAAAATGGTAACTAATGCTTTTGACAATGGTGGAATTTAAAATACAGGAGATATATGCAATAACCTAACACCTAGAGACACCAACTAAAGGTAGATCTTCTTCTTATTATTATTAATATCACTATTACTAGTAGTGACAGCTCTTCAAATATTTTAGGATAATTATAATAAGACCCCCCTCCTATTATTTCCTTCTTTAATTCAAATATCCCATATCCTATAATCAGTCTCAAAGTCACATTGATTGGAGATGAGTTCTCCATCTGGGTTAACAATCTGGACCCTTAAAATAAGCTCTTCACAACTTACCACATACTTGAAAATAATAAAATATCTTGTCCTTCCTAGCAGTTTAATGGTGATTAATATATATAAAGTCTTTTTTCCCCCAAAGGTATTTTCCCTTTTAATCATTACAACTCTAAAGAATTCAACTCCTCTTTATTTTAGTGTGTACTTTTACTTTCTAATTGGGGCTTTCAAGGAAATTTTAGAGTGACTGCCTCAGACCACGAATTAGTAGTTCCTTTGTAAAAGTGCACCCTCAGGTTTTGGTTGGAGATTATTGGCAGGAAGTGAGGGAAAGATTTACATTTCCCTTCTGTGGCTTTCTAAAGCAGTGCTATCAATCTGACACTTTTCACCAGCTCTGAATTTACAGTCATTTTAATAAGTGCAAGAGGGTAGTTGGTAGAGTAGCAAATTGGTTTTCTCTTGCTATGACAATGAAAACAGATAGCAAACACAATATTCTATTAAAGAAAGATAAGCATTCAAAGAAGTCAAGATATTGTTACAGATGTCTTCAAAACGTCAACAATGAGATTGGGCAATGTGTCAATGACTTCAAAGCGAATATATTTATTTGTTTTGTTCATTTTTTTTATGTGAATTGGATGATCCTTCAGCCAAAATTACTAGGGAATTTCCATTTAACACATTGAGAATGAGGTTAGTGTCATCTAGTGAGTGAATATTGAGGACATTTTAAAATAAAGTCCCTGCACAAGTCTTGATGAAGATAGTGTCACGGACAAGAACTCTGAAGTCGAAATACTTCAGTCTAGATGTTGCTTATATTACCTTCTAGCCTGGCAATCCTGCACAAGATACTAAATCTTTCTAGACTTCCATTTATACAACTGTAAAGTGAGGATAGGTAAGTACCAAAATATTGTTTTGGAATTAGGAGCAAGTCAACATAATGCACAAAATGTGCCTAGCTCATAATAAGTACTCAACAAGAATTGGCTGCACATGATAATAAATAGACAACAAATAAGACTGCTGTGAATCTCACCTCATTTTGCTGAGATATCCAATGCAGTGATACCACATGAAAAATCCAGTCAACAATTTAAATTTCCATATATTCATCCATTTGTTTTTTTAACTTATTTGATTCATTGTACACACATTTGTTTTTGATTTATGTAAAAACAATACCAGTAGACTTTTTTCCACTAAAATGACAGTTATATTCTAATACCATCTCAGAGTAAATGTAGTAACACTTTATGCTTTCCTGCTCCATACATCTAGATGCTTCACAGAGACCTGCAAACTCTAAAGAAAGCTCATTCTTAAAGTTTCTGTGCAAAGTCAGTGGAAACAAAAGGTTGAAAGGAATAAGTCAAATATAATGATTGAGAGTGCTTTCCAAAGTAAATGGTATGCCATCCAGCAAAAAGTACTGAAAATGACAAGGAAGATTCTTCCTAAAAATTCCAACAAGCAAAAAGGTGGCATTGATTTGATATTGACTATAAACTCAAGATTAACTTAATCAAGTCATATCCCCATGAATCTGGAAAATATTATATTTACTGCTGTCAGAAGGGGTGTGGGAGGCACACTCTGAGAGAAGGGCTAATTGGCAAATCAGCCTGTAACAAGTGATATTCAGTTCTGCCTGGGGGAGGCATAATCTGAGCCTGATAGGTTCCAGGCCACCTGGAAGAGTTAAGCTATGTCACGCAGGTATGAGGTGACCCAGAAAGTTTTAGTGACATCACATACTTGTAAGCGGCCAAAGACTCATAAAGGTATATTTGAGACTAAAATCTAGCTAACATACAGCCTGGCTTGGTTAAAATAGCCCTGTTTCCTAGATGAGATCTTTGTGTTTCTGATCAGTCTACAGGCCAGGCACACAAAGTTTGAAACTCCACATCTGGCAGGTTTATTTCACTCTTATTTTTTAATCACTAGTACAACTCTCTTTGATGGACCCTCACCAGGCAACTTCAATCCCAATGCAGCAAGAATGTATGCTTCATTTTTAAAAATTTCTTAAATGCTTTTATTACTACCTTATAATTATACATAATAGTGGGGTTCATTTTGACATCATCATACATGCATGGAATTTAATTTGCTCCATTTCAATCCCCAGTGCTTGTAAGCTTTATTTTTTATATCCCTTCCCCTTTGTCAAATGCATCCCAAAATGTCAAACCCTCACACTTCTTATCTAACACCCAACTTAGAAAAAGGTTGGGAAACTGCAGGACTACCATGTGTCTCAGATTTCCTCAGACTGGATGGAGGTTAGATTAATATATGTTCGGTTAGGAGTCAGATACATTAACATGCTACATCTTCCCACCCCCACCCCACTGCTACATGAGATTCAAGTGAAATTAATTAGGTATTGAATTCAGGATCATAATTAACTAAATCAAGTCAATACAGAATGCCATGGTGTATTTTTAATGGGTCATTTCTTAATCTGGATAGATAAATAAACTACATTTATTGTACATTGTATTAATTCAGAATATATTAAATTTATTTTCTTTTGATTAATCAATGTATGTTTGCAGATGGTAAATCAGTATCCTTTAATGTAAAGACCAGTACAGAGGAAAATGTTAATGATATTTTCTGAGTATATTCGTGGTACTCAAATTCATATAGGTCTAAGCATTTCATGGATATTTAATTGTTTAATCCTTCTAGCAAGTCTATGAATATCTAATGTAAATAGTATTCCCATTTTACAGAGGAGGAAAGTGAGGTACAAAAAAGTGAATAGCCTAAAGACTCAGAGCCATTCATTAAGTTGGTAAGACAGAATTTGAATCTAAGCATTTTAATTTAAAGCCCTTAGTAATAACATCTATACAAGTGTTTCTCAATGAGGAGAAACACTCACCCCTTAGGGAATATTTGGCAATGTCTGAAGATAGTTTTAATTTAATCTCATTACTGGGGGAAGAAAATAGTACTGACATCTAGACTCTAATGCACAGAACAGGCCCCCTCAAAAAAGAATTATCCAGTCCTAACTTTCAATAGGGCAGAGATTGAAAACCCATGCTCTATGTTATATTGCCTCTGGGATTAGCTATATTCTTGCTATGAAAAATGTGATTTGCAGACTAGTAGCACTGCATCAGCTGGGAGATTGTTAGAAAAGTTCATTCCAAACTCACTGAATTAAAATCTGCATTTTTAATAAGGTCTCCAGGCAATTCATCTGCATTCTGAAGTTTGAGGGTAGTGAATTATAACATTAATTCTACCACCCTGTGATAGGTCTTGAATAGATCCAATACTCACTTCTAGTCTTCAGGCATAGGCACCGAGAACAATGTCAGGAAGGTATTGGAGGGTGGGTGATTCAAAAGGAGATGGATAAAGCCAGCAATGATACAAAAGTAGGGACTGGAATTTTCTTCATCAGATAGTTTTCTGAAGTAGCAGATACGATTAGAAGGTAAATAATCTAGGTCTTATAAAAAGGGACATAAACAACCCTGAAGTTCAACTCCATCCTCTGGACCAAGAGTGGAAGACATAGGCAGAAGGCCCAAGGCAAGGTAAATAAGGCATGGAGTAGAGGGGACATAGCTAACATGACCGGGATGTGAGGGAAGGCCCAGACAGTTGTTGCAAACATAAAAACCAGCAGGACAGCCAAGCTCCCTGCACTGGTGCCAGCTATGTTGGCCAGGAACTGTCCTGGTTACAAGCACACATAAGAGGGTCTACCTATCTGATGTGTATTTATTTCCCTGAAATGACACTTTTAGAACACCTTTTTAAAAGTCAATAAAGCACCACCAAAAATATTACTAAAAATAAAAAAATAACTCCAACAACATCTTTTAAGAAAAGACTCCCATCCTTTTAAGAAACACATGCACAGCAGCTTAATGAAAAAGAGATGCAAAAAGAGTTCCTACTCCCAAGAGGTCCACAGAGCTGACCACAGAGTACTTTATAACCAACACTCAGATACATAAGCCATTGCAGAATTTCACATTTGGAGATTTAAGACAATACTTTCCTCAAACATACTTCCTCCCCCACAGGCTTTGCAAAGCAATGAGCAAAATAACAATCTTTTGTGAGCTTTACTAAATGTTAACTGAGAAACCCTACTGTTTTTAATTGTGCTTGAATAAATGCAGACCAGGATCTGTGAGTACAAATAAAGTTGTTTCCCCCTCCTTTCTACCTCCAAATCAGCTTTGCAGTGATGGGCAGCCATTCTCAAAGGCAAAGGTAAGGTGCATCAAAACTGAGGCGAATCTTTGAGACCAGTCATTGTGAAAACTATGAACATGTATGATTACACGAATGGTATGAATCTACATTGTGAACAACCATAGAAACGAAAAGTTGTACCCCATTTGTGTACAATGAATCAAAATGTAGTTTGTAAAAAAATAAATAAAATAAATTTTAAAAATTAAATACAAAAAGAACAACATTTCAGGATAAACTAATAATTAAAGAGCACTACAGTGGTTATCTAAATAATTTATCTTTCAATCATTCTCTATTGCTGAATCACCAGCATAACTGTTGCATTACAATCATAGGGCTTGGGGACTGAATTGGAGCCTAAAAGATGACTTTTCAGTGTTTTCCAAAGGTGCAGTCTTCCAACATGGGGAGCCAAGGCTAAAAGAGAATCAGCCAGGAACTTTTTAAAACTACCTATTCCCTGTGCCTTACTCTTGAACCTGCCACACTTCTAAGAATTCTAATTCAGCAGGGTGGGTCCATCAAGTGGGTCCAAAGCCCCAGAATTATTTTGATGCTCAGCAGGTTTAGGGAAAACTATCAAGTTCACCTCTTTGATTTTATAGGTGAGGAACCTGAGAACCAGGCAGTAATTCATAGTAATGCCAGAGCTAGCATCCTAAACTCCATGCCCCATTTATTTTTATTACTCACTCCTATTATTTTTTCATTTAATCAACAATATTGTATGATAGCAAAATACAGTGTCCCAGAGTGCAAGCCCTCCAAATGCAGAAGAACCCAGAATTTGATGCTAGGATCTCTTCTATTTTCTCTACCCTCCATCACTGCTCATCTTGATCCATGTAAAAGTGAAATAGTCTCCTGATAGTCCTAAACACTAGCCTCTTGGACTTCATGCGAGGATAGTCCATATGTACATACTTATGAAGAGGCAGATGAGTTTGAGAAAACATCAGCTGTTTTCTTTAGTTACCCTTCTTGCATTCTTGATTTGCTAAGAACTCATTTGACTAATTTATTCACAAAACAAAGTATTAAGAAAGAAAAAATGCAAAAATTAAGACAGTGATAGAGTTCTGTTTTGGTTATTTTAAAGGGTAAAGGACATAAAAAAAAAAAAAAGCCCAAATATATTAACTTATTTTTAGGCAAAGGTCCACTTCCATTTGTGAAAATAAACCCAAATCCAGGGTGAGTTCTTTAGCTTACTGTTTTGCTCTGTGATTCAGGTGTACTGTCACCTTGTCTATTTGTTTTCAGTCATTAAGACTTACAGAAGAGTAGGTTATCCTAAGACCCATAGCTTTTCTAGCACATTGTGCCTGCTGTTTAGTTCAGAAAATGAATACTCTTTTTAAATATCTTAATAGTTACATTAGTTTCCTTGTTATTTTCAGGCTTCCATAAAAGGTCCCAAAGTGAATTATATTTTGTCTCTTCCATTGAGATCCTAAAATCTTTAGGTCCTACACTGTATCTTCCTACCACTGGGAAGCACTCCAGTTTCAGCCAGAATCTTTTCTTCCTCTACATCAAGCATCATATGTGGCCTATATCCTTGCTATTCAAAGTGTGGTCCTGGTACCAGCAGCATTAGCATCA
>JAJEJO010001846.1:0-52816 GCA_020662805.1 Glaucomys volans | reverse complement strand
CTGGATGCTTTTAGAAATGCAGAATTCCAGCAGGACTCTAGAATACTGTATAAGAATTTACATTTACATTAAGATGCCCAAGTGATTCATATGTACGTTAAAGTTTGAGAAGCATTTCTCTGTGTCATATACAACTTTACGAAGTCTGCTTAAAACCTTTATCTCCTGCAACTCAATTCATAGCCCTTACAAGGAGCAACTTTTGTGTTTTTATAGCATTTGGCATCTTTAAAACTCTGTTGTGAAGTTAAACAACAAAGAGTTGTGTCCAGCAGACAGGATCATTGTGTGCCTATTCATTATTTCTCTTTAATCCTTTCTACATTTCTATCACGTAGGCATATCCAGGTGCCACCAAGGAAGTGGGACTCAGCCTATCTCCAGCCCCAGGTCCATGGGCAAATCATGATTGGTCTATGCTAATCAGGGTGATAACTTTCCACAATGACTATGGAGCAGGAGTCCGTGTATGGGACACAATTTTAACCAAGTTACTGATGAGGGAAACAGGAGGCTTTTGGAAAGGCTTCTTATGAGATACTAAGCTATAAAGCCCCATTTTCTGATTGGACAATTCTTGATAAAGATATGATCCCTAAAAATAAACAGAGTATCTTGTGACCTATAAGCAGTTATCCCACGGAGAATATTCAGAATGTCTGGAAAGTTGGAAGGACCTAAAGCTCTGTGGGATTATTTTGCCATAGAAATTGTCAACCTTGGGTCAGGTTTACCTTCAGACTTCTTGTAATGTGACATAAAAATCATATTGAACTATTCAAGTTGGATTTTGTTGGCTAAAATATCAATCAATAATTGGTGATGTACATTCACATTTTACATATATTACTGCATGTAATAATTATGTCAGTTCTACACGGAAGTCTCTGTGCGTTCTATTTTACTGATGTGGAAACTAAAGTTTAGAGAGATCAAGTAATATTTCCATGACTTATGATTTAAATCCAGGTCTCCCTAATTCAACTACTTTTTCCATTCTCCTTCTATGATTTGCATGGTTAATAGCCATGATAATTTACTTACACTGTTGTGTTGTGCCCAATAAGAGTGAATCTTTGGGAGGATTATACTCCAGCTCAGGATGGGGAGGAGAGGCTTTTATAGGTTTCCTTGAGAGTGGTTTATTATTTGCTTTACTGATGACACTGCATGAACAGATGCATGGGTTATTGAAAATGGGAATAGTCTCATCCTGCAAAACTCTATTCCCAAAGAATCCTGCAGCATGCCAAGCAGGCTCGAGATGAATAAAATAACGAAGCTCCCAGTTTGCAGAACTATTCATTGTAAAGGGATGTTGTGTTATAAAATTAATGAATCCTTCCAAGAGAGTTGATAACAATGAACTGATAAGTAATTCCTGACACGTACACATGGGTCTGAAGGGAGATGAAACCTCTACAAGAAGTGCCAGAGGAAAACATAATACTATACTTCTTTTAATCTATGAGTTCACTTTGAAAGTATGTGGTTCAGCTTTTAGATTTGCTCAATTTAAGAGAGCAACTGCATTCATTTGTTCATAGGTTTTGTCTAAAAAAGGAGGTTAAAAAACACCAAAATATGTGGAAATCTCCAAAAATACCACCTAAATATTTTATTTGCCATCACCACATGAAGTGTGATGTGTGATAGAGACACAGCCCTTGAAATGAGGCCAATAGTTTACTTAGACTGGACTCCAAAATTATAGGAGATGAAAGGCTTTTTGACGAATCTTTATCTCCCAAGGGAGTGTTATTCTTATTCTTAGAAATGTCACTTCCCGGGTGTTCATAGATACATAACAAGCAGCAATGATTCTGAATTAAAAGGAGAGCACAAGCTTAGACACAATTAGCAACATTAAAGGAAAAAAGCTGGCTTTCCTCCAAAATAGGGTCATGTCCTCACAAAAAATAAATGTCTCGGGACACTGGCCTTCCACTCTCCATGTGTGGACTACACTTGGAAGGTCACCCTATGTGCACAGAACACAAAACCTAGCTGTTAATTAGTTCGTTTAGTCAATACAGTGGAAAATTTGGTCCCAACGATTATGTAATGCATGCAAACAATGTTTGTCTCTTTTCATTCTGACCTTAAAAATCTCTCAAATCTGTTGTTGGAAGAGACCATTAATTTCAGTTAAAAGAGATGGACTAATGGTTCTGTGCAGGCACAGCAATTGCTGATTGACTCGAGGGATGGCATTAATTCACTCAGTATTTTAATCCAGAATATTCCACTTTATCTTAAAATTAGGACCCTGGCTCATTATTGTGAATATCAGAAAGTCATTCCTCATTTTCAAGCTAACACAATAAGAAGGACAAAAGATTTAGTATTTCGTTTTCAGTATTTCATCTTCTGATTCAGTTCCTGAGTTTCACAACATCTTTCTGGTAATTAAGAGAAAAACAAAAGATATCTGGGGATGACAAAACCCTATTATTAAACACATTTTATCAGTTTACTATTAATACAACTATGGAATTTAGATTTTCCTCTTCCTAATTAAGAGTTCATTTAAACCCATCTTTTTAAACTCATGAGAGATTAATGTCTCATGTTAGTCAAAACCTATAATATAATTTGTGATTTTTTAAAAATACTTTTGGAAGAGAATCTCCAAAGTATTAAATACTTTAATAATGAAAGCTTCTTTTAAACTCTAAACATTTAGGGGAAATCAGCATCTTGAACCATAATTAGTTTTTATAAAGAAAATTTATTAATATGCTAATACTGACATACATTTTGATTAAAAGAAAAATTTTAATTTTAAATGAAGTATAAATGTGGATAAAAAGCATGTTTTCTTTAACACTCATACATGTGATAGTTTGATAAAAAAATGTCTAAATCAGTGAATTAGAAATATTAAATCATAGGGTTTTTTTCCTTTTGTATGACTTATATCATTAAAAAATCTTTGAATTTTGACACAACATTAAAAAAAGAGATGAAAGTTTTTATTCATATCCCTAACCAATCCTGAGCTCTTAAATACTCACTACATAATAAATGCCCATTGCTTTTAAATTTTAACTAAGTAGTAGAAGACTATGACTTTTTAATTGTTTGAGTTTTACATATACTACCTACTCAGACGTGTGTAGTAATGTGTTTGAATATATTGTTTCTTTAAATGGTAAGCTTATTAGAGAGAAACTTTACTCCTCTTGTACAGTGTTCAAAACAAAGCTGAATGACAGTCAAATTTTTCCTCATTGTGAATGTTACTTCCAATGCCCAAAGCCTCTGCCAGAACACTTAAAAGAGTTTTTTCAAAATGCAGAAATCCTGTATAGCAACTTACCAGGAAACCTGCTAAGGCTAATATTACCCTGATGGTTCTTACTGGTGAATAAAGGTTTTCTTCTACAGAGGACAAAATGTTATAAATGTGAATTCTAATAGTTTCAGGGATAGCAGAATAGAAGGCATTTCTGTCTCTCTTTGTAAAATTATTTTCCACCAGTCAGTGAAGTTTAAACAATCTTTGGTTCAAGGAATTTGCAAAGAGGGCTTTCTTCTGAATACAGCTACAATTCAAGACGTCTACATTTCATTTTTCTCCTCTAAAGATTTGCTGACCAACCTAAATCCAGGAAGTTCTCTTCTTGGAGCTCTGCTTCAGGAGAATGATGTACACAATATTAGAAAGTGGGAAGAGACAGCAAAAATGATCTACTTCCAGAGATTTTTATTACATTTCAAGGTTGGGAACTTTCTCTGTTCTTTTTATTTCCCCAATCCCCAACAGCGGATGTGATATGAGAAGAGTTCAAAGGATGTGCGGCAAAAACAAATGAAACATGCTGACTATGACCAATGGATCCCTGAATTCTCACTTAAGGTTTAGCTTTTGATTCCTTTAAATGTGTTTTATACTTTACATGCATGTGTCATCTCCCTTATTGCAGGCAATGTGACTGCCTTGTTGTATGTCTTGGCTATGGACTGTCCTGCAGCCTATTGGACACCTCTGTGCAACAGTGCATGTTCTCTTGACCTCATCCCTTGCTTGAGCTACTGTGACAACTAGTTTTCTAAGCAATCAACTTCATTCAGATGCCACCTGATCATGGCAATACCATGACCCAAGCCCAAGATCTGACCATATCCCTTCCTTCTTGCCTATCACTGCCTGGGAGCCATTGAAAAAAATACTTCCCTCCTTTGACATATTTCATAAGAATCTCTAGAAGGTTCTGATAAGAATGAATATGTCCCTTGTAGCAGAGGCCAACTCAGTAACTTTTATTAGTTTTCCATGTCTCCCTTTTCCATTTTCCCTGCGTCCTCCACCCCCACTCTTACTCCTTGGGTCACTTTCCAAATCATCTACCTATGCCCAAGCTCTGACTCCAGCTCTGCTTTCAAGATGACCCAGCCTAAGACACCATAATCATAACCATGGTTATCTTTGAGTGTAAGCCTGCCTTGAGATAGTTTATTCAGAAAACTTACAGTGCTAAATAAGAAAATTGACACTGAACAGCAGCTCTGCTAGAAACTGTCCATATCATCTCCCATGTGGTCCTACTCTAAACAGCACGCTGAAGGATTGAAACCTTGACATCAACAAAACTTTACATTTCCAAGTGCTTTCGGATTATCCAGGTACTTCCTAATATTGACAATAACAGTTGTTATTTATCAAGGACTTTCTCTGTGCCAGGATCTGTACATATTTGTGGTCTTATTTCATCTTTTCAATAAATAAGCTGGATTCTATTTCCCCACTGTTGTAGGTGAGGTAGCTCACCCTACCACCGTTCCTGCCAAATAAACAATCTCCATACTGTACTTGTTTCTTGCATTAAATTAAACCGAAATAAATTTTGGAAACCACAGATCTATCCCATCTTCCCACTTCTTTTCAGAAAAATGAAATGGGCCTCATGCTCTTGAGTTTCCTGAAAATTTCCACTTCCTTCTTTGGTAACATATTCTGAAGCCCCCAAAGAACAAAGAGAAACAGATTTTCAAAGCACAGAAAAGTAGTGTCTTTAAAGTTGGAATAAAAATGTTGGATTCACTCAAAGAGATTGGTATCATGGAATTATGGAGTTATAGGGAACCTCAGGAGGTTATCTGGTTTATAACTTTGCCTCCAGGCAGAACTGCAACAAAGCTATCATGAACACATTTCTATCTGCATCTACAGGTCAAATCTTATTATAACCTGTGATAATTCAGATGTCCAAATGATAAAAAGATCCCTCTGATCCAGCAATTGGCCAGTTTATTTCAAGCAGTGTTTGATAAGGCAAAATCCCAGAAAGAAACATTTTTGTGAGCCAGAAAATGAAAACTCAAACAAGAGAAGAATTTCAAAAAGCTATAAAAAGACTGAAGACTTCGAGAGAGTGGGTTTGCATCAATGTGCTTTTCTTTTCTTTCTTTCTTTTTTCTTTTTCTTTTCTTCCTTTCTTTTTTTCTTTCTTTTTTTTTTTTTTGAATACCTGGTACTCTAAGAGAAATTAAAGAGCAAAGAAATTCTGAAACTACAACACTTCATTACACCAATAAAATAAATACCTATTTCTTATAGGTCAGGAGTAAATGATCATCACTACATGTACTTCTTTATTGAATTAATGAACACGGTCTTGTTCCATAGCCCTTGGGCAAATGTACAATAAAACATGAACAAGAAAAGAAAGAGAAAGGTAATATCTTCAGGCACCTTCTAACCCAACAAGTGAGTTTTTATGTATGCTTTTTCCATTAAAAATGTAAAGATCATTTATGAAAATAGAATGATAATAATGGGGCTAAAAGTGCATGCATTCGAACTCCATTATAAACTAGTTCATTATCAGACATTGTTTTGCACACTGCATAGGTCAAGGTGTCTCCTCTGAGACATCTCAACTATATTCAGTGAAGCACAGCATCAGGTTTATTAAAACACGTAGTCAAATATCCTCATTCACTACAAATGAACAAAATGGCAAATGATCATAATTAACTAGCTAATTAATTAATTAAAGATATCTTAAAAGTATCTGTCATGTTGTCCATAAGGATGCTGATTTTTGTGGAGAGACAGATTTTTAACAATAATAGAAATTGTTTTTTTCCACAATGAGTTAGCATAAAAATACAGTAGTAATTTTCCCCCTAGTCCTTCATGTCTGCTTCCTACTAGCACTTTCAAGTTTGCCTCACTTTTACTTAGACTAAGGCCTTGGTATATACATTGCCATATATTGTGTATGTCCATAGACTGTGCCCTTTCTGTTTGTGGTCATTCCTACTGGATCCATGGAACAAATTAATGCCTAGTAAGGCTTCAGGCCTTGTTGATCTGGAAGAATATACTGAATATTTATTTCTGTATCAGGTAAGAAATGTTAGCTGCTATAACAAACAAATCCTAAAGGCTTAATACAAAATGATTTATTTTTTTACTGGTGTCCCATCAATACAGTGTCACATGCTATCTTGTGTCACACTGCTGTCAGCTCTGATCAATGGAAAGGGAAAGAGAAGGGAGAAAGGGTGCACTATTGTTATGGTTTGGATATGAGGTGTCCCCCAAAAGCTTACATGTGAGACAATGCCAGAAGGTTCAGAGGAGAAATGATTGGGTTATGACAGCCTTAACCTAATCAATAAATTGATCCCTGATGGGATTAATTGAAGGGGTAGGGTGTGACTGGAGGAGATTGGAATTGGGATGTGGTTTTGGGGTATATATTTTGTATCTGAAGAGTGGAGACTCTCTGTCTTTGCTTCCTGATGATGCAAGCTTCTTCCCTCTGCCATGCTCTTCCGCCATGATGTTCTGCCTCACCTGGAGCCTTAAGGAAGGGAGCCAGCCTTCTATGGACTAAAATCTCTGAAACCATGAGCCCTCAAATAAATCTTTCCTCCTCTACAATTGTTCTGGTCAGATCCTTTTAGTCACAGCAGCAAAAAAAAACTAACTAAAATAACTATCTTCTTTAAAATCCATGGACAGACGTGGCTCTCATCTCTCACATTGTCATTTAGTTTGTGACTTGTATAACTGGAGGACCATTCTTTGGTAAAAGTAGGTTGGGAAATTCAGCCCTGAACTTTAGCCACCTTTCAGCTAATGTTCCATTATGTGGATGATGCACACAGATTTGGGTAGATAGTCATCCTGCCCACTGCTCATTTTTCCTTTAGAGCACACACTTACAGGTCATTCCTCTTACTGGTTGTTAGTTGGCTGGGTTTCAGATAGGTGAAATTTGCTATGTGGTTGAAGTTCAAGACACTTGATGAAAGGTTAATTTCTCCCCTGTATGTACTTGATTTACTCACGGTCAAATTGAAGTCTCACATTCTTGTTCACTTGGATAAAATCTTTGGCAGATATCTAAGTGGCTGCTCTTCTTACTCCTTTGCACGGAAATTTGGTTATGCAAATGTGGGATTTTATGCAGAACTACTTGTTTTTAATGAGCTTTGTGACTTTTCTTTTCCAAATCTATTATAAATTCCAAGATTAGATAATGTTCCTTGGGATAAATACCTGAAAACTCCCATCTATCTGGGAAAGAAAATTCTGGTAAGCTCTCTAATTCATTTACTTAGGAAACATTTACTGAGTGCCTACTATCACAAGGTGCTATGCAGGACTAAGGGATTCCTGGGCTACATAAAATACAGTTCCAACTCCCAAAGGATTTATAAGTAAATAAGAAGAAATGTAGTCCTCTCTAGATTTTCTTTTGCCTTTTCCCTCTGCTAAATGATAATATAAATATATATATATATATATATATATATATATATATATAATTTTTTTTAATCTCCTGAGTACTTACTTAGAAATGAAGTCCAGTAGAGGGCAGTGAACACAAACACACACCCCCCACACACATACACACATGCACACACACTCCCTTTTACTAGTACCCTGTAACCACCAATAAATCCAGTCAAGTAGGTAGAACAAGGTGAAAAACAAAAAGAGTGACATTGTTCTTTCCACAGTATCCATCCAGCACATGGTAGATTTGCAAATGATTCTTAAAATAAATTAATTAATTAAATAAACATGGAGTGGCAAGAAGCAAACATTTACAAACAGGCAGATGTGCCTTAAGTAAAATTAGTATTCTGTAAGATAACAAAGAGCAACCTAATTTATTCCTCATGCCTTAGTAATTGTTTCAAATACACAGTGTACACAGAATGCAGTAAAAATCCACTTATAGTGAAGATGCTCTATAATTCAGCTCTATTATCATATTACTGTGTTTGATTTGTTTTCTCTGAACTCTGATACAGCTATGAAAATGAGAAAATCAAGTGTAACATTTTTCCATCAGTGAAAATAGAGATAGATGGAACCTAATTATTAAAACTGTCATGTACCTTAGTCACCCACATGCTTAGATAAATTGTCCAGTTCTCCAACACATTTTAACCATAAAAGGGAGCAAGAGATAAGCTCTAACTCATTAACACTGTATGAAATTGTTCACTTTATTAACAAAAGACTATAATAACAGAGATTTCTGGGTACCTAAGGGAGATTTATAACTAGTATTTGCAGGAAAAAAAATGTGTACATTTGCTGTTAATACATTGAAAGCAAAAGTTTTTCTCCCTACAATAATTATATACATACACAGGTTGTACATTGGGTTGTAATTTTGGTCTTTGAACAAGAGAACTGCTAAATTAGCACATCTAATGAAATCAATATATTCTGGGGTGGAAAGAACCTTTGTGATGTCTGTAAGGAAAACTATTTAGTATGGCATGGCTGCCCTTTGATTCCATAGAGTGCTGATTCATCACCTTAAGTAGATGTCTAATGATTGAACATCTATTACTGAAGAGTAAGTAATGAACAATATTAACAAGTTTGGTCATTTCTATTTAAACAAATTGGGGAGCAGCAAAATTTTGTTGGCAACATTAGTAGTAGAAATGATTTCTTCCCCTTCCCTCCTAGATAAGTGCAACTGAGGTGAATAAATAAACACACACATACACACACACACACGAAGATAAACAAAGCATTTTCAGGAATTCTAAGTCACTTAAGGTATTTTATCCTTCCTTCCACTAAAGTTTAAGCCCATTGGATTTTCATCCTGACATTTGGGTTTTTAATACTGTATTGGATGTCCAAATAAACATTTGTCATGCTTTCAGATCAATTTTGAAAAGAAAAATCAATACTTTAAAAGAGTATGTGTCAAACTGCCCCTACCTCTTTTCCAGTTTGAACTTTCTCAAGCTTTAAAAAGTTTCATTCAATTTCTTGCTTCTAAAATCTAAGTGCTTCTTTCTCCCTATTTCATCAATTCTTGAAATTGAAAAAAAAATAAAGAACTATTCAACTCACCTTCGTTGATAAAGGAGAGGAAATGGATTTCTATAGTTTGTTCCCTCTGGTAATGACTTTCCTGAGGGGTAATTCTTGCAAATATATGCATTTTGGATAAAGGTACCATCTGAAAGGTAGGAGCTCAGGGGAAGTCCAAGTTCATCCAGAAGGACCACATTAGCAACCAAGAAAATAACTTAGAAGTACTGCACCAAAGCAATTTTGCTTAACAGGCTTTTTAAAAATAATGGAACCAATTAACTTTGATTTCATGGAAGGCCTTTAAATAATGCATTTTCCCCAGAATAATTCAAGAAAAAGGTAGACTCTTACTGGCTTCTGAGTTTGAAATGTTCTTATTTGTGTTGGAAGTTTGGGGATAAGTTTATTGCTTTCTCTGAGATAAAAAAGAATTCTAGATTTGCATCAATTTTCTCCACAGTTTTAAGTTGCTCAGTTCTAAGGATCTTCATGTTAGTGACTCTCAAGTTTCATAATTTCTCATCAGAAGTATAGACAAATTCAGCAGTCATTTACCCTCCCATGCTTCCAGAGAGTGATAAAAAATGTGATAGTACTTTACAGTATATAGAGTGCTTTTCCTGTGTGATAGCTCACGTAAAGCACAGAAACACCGTGCCGCAGGCAACGTTATCTCTGTTGAACAGTGAACTGTGAGAAACTTAAACCAAAACCAGACATTGACTGAGTTACTCATTAGGCTTGTAATTATAGGACTCCTTGTCCTTTTACGTGGCTACTTTGAGTATATATTATGTTTCTTCTCTCTCTAATTTCCTTATAAAAGCTTCCAAATATCATACCATTTATTTGATATATTCACAATGCTGAACAAAAAAAATAAGTGTTCAATAAATGCTTGAAAGAATGAATGAACAAAGAATGATGTGTTAGGGAAGAAACCCTTATAATTTACCCTAAGAACTCTGAAGCCAGAACTTTTGATCATGAAGTGTGGTTGAATCTCGTCATCCAGTTTGGACCTTGATTACTTACACAATATGAAGACGGGATGGCTCATCACAGTTGATACATTCTTTCTCAGTTGAGCTCCTCCTCAACTCTGAGGTACCTACTGGGCCACTTTCCCCACCCTCTACAAAGTCCTTCCTGCTTAAACCTGAAGGTCCTTCCTCTGAATTTCTATATCACTTGTATTGGAGCTAGCATCCAATCATTCCGTAACCTTTGTTTTTATTTATTTTTTTATTTTTGACAGTCTTGTCTCTCAGTTGTGGACTGTCTTCTATTTCTTTAGGATCTGCCAGAGTATTTAGCATAGTAGCAGAGTCACACAATGTGTATATATTAAGTATTTTTATTTAGATAATGATTTTGTTAATTCATTCAATACATATGGTATCAGTGACTTCTCTGAGCATAAAGATGCAGCAGGAATCAAGACAAATTCAGTGCCTTGATGGAGTTTATATTCTATTAGTAGAAGATAAATATAAGTCAAATATGTGGTGTAACAAATGGTGAAAAGAATTGTAGGGAAGATTGATCAGAGAAGTGCATATGCAACACAAAAGAATGATCACTAAGGACTAAGGACTTTGTCTATTTGACCACTAAGGACTTTGTCTATTTGAATTTATGTGAGCTAGACAAGCCCTTGGGTTTTTAACTCAACCTCATGGGAACCAACAAAAACAAATTGCCAACTATAACCTCACCAATTGACCTTATTGAAAGGCTCTCTTCTTTGTCTTAGGGATAAGAATCTCATGGTTCTGCATAGAGTACAGACATTACTACTGACAGAGAACACAGCACTTTCCTGCCAGTCACCAAACTGGTGAGGTTCCTTTATTCTCTCCTGTTCACATTACTACATACTGGTCACATCCTGAACTCAACCATTGTCTTGTCTCTACAAAAAGAACAGCCTCGAGATTATCTTAAATCAGCTAGAGAACTCTGTGACTCACTCAGATTTATTACAGAATCCCATTGAGACCCTTTACCTAATATTACTGAAATGGGAGTTTATCAAGCAGAATTTGACATTGTTAATTTAAGTTCTTTGTTGGACTATTCTCCTCTGCATGAGATAAAATCAGTCCCAATAGTGAATGTTTTGCCCTTACTAAGAGCTTATCAACTAGTCAAAGACTGGGAGGAAGCACATATGCAGAGAGCAGTTATGCTTTTGGACAAGTTCATGACTTCATGATGCTTTGGAAATAAATGCTATTTGTTACTTTCACTGGAATCTCCATCAAAAATGGACAAGCTAATCACTTTTAGATGCATTCCACTTCCTAGACAGGTGTACATCATAATGATTGTAGCTTATGCTGAAAGAGATCACATGGAAGCAAAAGAAAATGCATAGCAGATCATGTGCCAAACCAGCAGCCTTAACCTCAGTTACAAGTCAATCTAAACCTTCAGTGGGTAAATTTCTGAAATAATTCAAGGAAACTCTTATGAAATATCAATGTTTAACCCCTGGTTTTTAAAAAAAAATGGGAAAAATCTTATACCTTTTACTTTGCTAATTTCTGGCTCTTCCAGGATAACTCCTTCTTAGCACCAGATGATTTTAAATAGTTATTAGCTAAATTTCTACATGAAACTACTCCTAATGATATAGACTAATTGCTTAGTATCTTAAATCAATATCAGTGGGGAAACTTGTAAAAGAAAGTTGAGGTTATTTTCAGGTTGTGTGTTACCTATCAACAACATAATTCTGGAAAAACTGTTGAGGTAGAACATGGCCAGGAACCAAAGCCAAAAGCATTTTGGACACCTTCAGATAGACAGCTCTCCAGAAGCTTTAAATAAATTTTAGTGATCATGTGTTTTCTTTTAGGATGTGTTGATATACTTCCTTGTCAAAAAGCTACAAATTATATACACCAAAATGCTACTTGATTTTGTGTTTCCAACCTTGATTTGACCAACTTTCTATCAAGTGGCTGAGGAATACACTTCATAGAATTATTTAAAAAAACAACTCTGTGATGTTACCACTTATGCAAAAATCACATTTTTCAGATCACCTGCAATCTTATTTTAAGTTTGAAAGAACTGAGAGCATCCTTACATTAATATTAGCAAAACTCTTGGAAATCCTTGAGCTCCTTTGGCCAAAGGTATTCCCACTAATTCTTATGGCTGTACAGTCCACTTTCTTGAGGACACATCAGATGTCACTCTATGAATTGGTTCATGCATTTTGGGATTTCTCCTCTGTTATTAGACTCTGACCTACTGCATATAAACTCATCAAAATATTGCAAGAGACTTTCCATAACGTCTTCCTCTTTGTGATCATAAACCAGAATATTTTGTCTCATGGAAGAGACATCTTGGAAAAATTATTTTTGAATCTCATTGGAAAGGACCTTGTCAAGTCCCTTTAACAATAATCATAACAATGAAACTCTAGGGACTCCAATTTTTATTTTCTGCTTCACAACTAAAGAAGCAATTCTGAATTTGAATGTTTAGAAGGCTACCCAAAGAGGGATTTTCAAACTAAGGATTCTCACAGAACCTCTGCAACAAGCATGCAGCTGACCTAAAACCTTCAGAACAAGCTAATGACTTCAGACAGTTGACATCTCCCCACAGAAATATTAGACAAAGATCCACGTCTAATTTCCCGATTTGGTTATTTCATCTTCTTATTCTCATTATTTCCCCTATTTTCTATAGATGTCTAGTGGTCATTCACTTATAATGGCACGTTCCCTCTTTTTCTTCCCACTATTATCTGGTAGGTCAGAACATGCTCATTCTAAAGAACCACTCTTAACTTATTTCAAATAGTAGATGATCTTAATGACTATAGATATGTCATTGATTACCAGATTCCCAGATGAAAACCTCTGGGAAATTCCAGTCTCACCAAATGAGACCACAGAGAATTGTAGCTAATGTCATTTCCTCTTGCACCTACATGGAAAAATGACCTTAAATAAATTAACCTGTGACTTTGATAGTGTAGCTCTCTCCAGATAAAAATATAACCAGTTATTATAATCTATTGGTCAGACTTGAGGTAATTCTAAATTTGAATTCAACAACCTTCCTAGGTGATAGGACAACTAATTGCCAACACTAAGGGACTAATAAAGGGACAAATGTGTAAACCCAGCTAACTGAAGAGCTCTTGTTATTCCTGGGAGTTCAGAAGGATAAATACTTCATTTACAGTCAGGATGCTTGGTCTTGTTTGCCTAAGACTAATACCTCCTATACACTAGGAATAGTATTCTGTGTACTTGTCTGCACATAGAGGTTCTGATTCTGTAAATATCTAAGGGTGGACATTCCACCTCAAAATGAGCTCCAAAATGAAGCCCATTCTTAATTATATAGGTACTATACCTCAAACAATTAATATTTCATTCTTCATGCAAACAATCAGATCAGTGTTTCCACTGGTGGTAATTATGCAAATAAAAAGGACTGTAATAAACTTTTGGTAACTATGATAGAAATGAGTAATAATATCACCTCTGCTCTAGATGTCATAGGTACTAGTCTAAACTCTTTGGCAAAAGTAATGATGTGCAATCACAGTGCTCTAGATTTCTGCTTGGCTAGCCATGGTGATGTCTGTTCCATAGTGTAACACCTCATGCTGCACTTGGACTGATGAAACAGACAATGTAGAACAGGCCACATACTTATGGCCTATCAGATTTGTTCTCTTGGCTTGGGTTGGGGAGTTGGAGTTCCTAGTTCCAAAGCCTCATACAGAGAAGGTTAAATTGTTCTAATTTTTGTCATAGTGGTCATGGTGCTGGACCATTAAATTCTATCTAGAGAATTAAATTCTTCTATACAGAGGCTGTATCTTAAAATGGTTGCCGTAGTGATATAGCAACAAAAAAGTCAAGAAAATATCATGATACTATTGACGGTAGAGACAATTAGACAATCCCAAGGGGACAAAAATCTGAAGCTCGAGTTTTTGATGAATTATTCAACCTCTCACAAGAGACAGAATAACCGCATGGGAAGGGAGGGAGAAGAAGGTGAAGAACAGACTGAACATATAGATAATGGCCAGACAATATACCACAGAACTCTGACCCACAAATTTTGTAGTGACCAGCTCAGGAAACCAAACCACAACCTTTGCAACAATCATCCCAGATTGGTTAGGACTTGGCCAATGACTGCTTACTTTCTTATTTAGTGTTCCCTTTACCAAAATAGAACCAATCATAGAGAGCCAAATATGCTGTGTGAACCAATCACGTAAGGTGTTTCACTTCTGTTTAATTCATCTGCAGCTACTGCACACCAACAACTTCTAATCAGGGCATAACTGAAGCCATCATTTTCTTTTTTCCACATAAGTCTTTTCACTGTTCTTCTCACCTTGAGTCTCTGTGAATACAAGTGTGGCTGATTTCCTTGCTGTAGAGCAAGCTCTGACAAAAGTCTGTTTGTCCTTATTTGTGTAAATATTTGTTTGCCCACAAAAAGAGGAATGATACCTGGCTGATCCCTGAGAAAAGGAGCCATCTGATTCAGAGGGTTATTAGAAGTAAAGGGTATTAAGGGATTTGTTTCTGAATCTCCGATCCCTTAAAACAAATTCATGCATGCCAAAGTGCCTCTGTTCAGATTTTGTAAAAGAAAACTCTACTCCATAATATTGTCTCTTTTAATTAAAAAAAATCCATCATCCAGTTGTCTTCAGAAATATGCAAGTTATTAAATGGTTTCTCTATAGGCAATGTCTCGAAGAAAATGTTGGTTTATTGAATTGGTGGCTATTATGACATTGGAGCATGGAATTACATGGACATTACATTTCTAGTACCTAGAAAAGTGATAAATCATGCTCCATTTTTGACTAGAATCTAATTTACAGATTATGTGCTTTTATATTACCTCAGCTATTAAAAGAGGTGATGTAGACAAAGTAAACCAAATTGTCAAAAATTTAAATATTAATTTAGCAAAATCTACTAAACCACTGAGCTTGGTGAATATAAGCAACCAGGTATGCAGATTATTTCAGAGAAAATACTATTATTGGGAATAGTATGTCTATAGTGTTTTGTAGTTTTTCAAAAATATCCGTTATTTAATAATTTGTAAAACTGAAGTGAAACCTGACGCTTCAGAAAATGAAGAAAAATGCAGTCTTAATTTTAATTTTTTATTTTGAGAAAGTATATCTAGAAGGGCAAAATTCTAGAACAATTCTGTTAACTCTGACTATCTCTTGATGGATAAAATAAAGAATACTCTGCAGTCATTTAGACCCCAGAAGTCAAGCAACCATTGATAGGATGCACTCAAAAAAGAGGCTGCAGAGACAGGTCTGCTGAACTGGGAAAATGGTTGAGATTACCTATGTTTAGGTAATACCATATGCATCAGAAAAGACTTAAAAATGTAGGATGTCTATAACCCACTCTTTCATAATATAGCTTATAAGACTACTAGATCTTGGAGATAATTGTAGGAATACCAGAGAGCGACACAGTAATTAAAGGCTCCTTAAACCACAGCTTATAAACATTGAGGAGTTTGGCAGAATCAACGTGGAGAGTCAGAAAAATCTCCTGTTAGACCTTTGATCTCCCAACAACTGGAGAGATACAAGGTTCAACTTACCGAAAAGTTTCACAAGGATGAATTCTGTTAGAAAGCTAAATGAAAATGATTCAGGGATTCCCTCACTACTACTTCTGCTTGACAATATAACTGCTGATATCAGTCCAGTCTCATAACTTCTGTCTGTGCACCATTATTAAAGGGCATTAGATTCCTCCATGGTATAGTTGAGCATTTTTCCAACCCATTATGGAATGATTTCAGCATTATTGGATGGAAAGTTTCTTCCCTAATGCCACTAATCCATGCCTTTAATGAAATCAAACAGAATATTCTTATTGTCTTCTCAGAACAATTATTACAATTCATAGACTTTTCACATGTATTAAATCACTGGCTTTCAAAGTGTGATCCAAAGACAATCTAGGGTACGAACAAATAGAGGTTTAGGGAATCTCACATCAGACCTACTGCATCATAGTCTCTGGGAACAGGATCCTGTAGTTTGTATTTTAACAAGCTCCCTGTGTGAGTCTTACACACACATATGTTTCAGAACAATTACCTGCATTGCTGAAACCATTGTTGGAGAAACGTAAGCCAGGCATCTTGTGTTACTTGTTCTTGGCAACAAATACAAAATTTCTTGTATGAATACGTGAATAATTAAAGATTGAAAATTATTTAAAATATATGACAAATAAGAATTAGAGATAACTTTGATCCATTTACTTTTGTATCAGATCTGCCTACAGTGTCAGTTAGAAATAAGATCCCCTAGCCATATTTCAGACCTACACTAATGGGTCTTTGTTCAGAACTATGGACAGCAGCCACCTTTCATTGCTGGCAAAATGTAGCAGTCAGAATAATGACAGTGAAATAAAATGTGACTTAATTCATCATTGCAAAAGCTTGAAGTAGAAGGTTCTGTTATCTTTATTTTATATATGGAGGAATAGAAGACAATAAGATGAATATTTCCTCACTACCTAGTAATAATGAGAACCATTAGCTTGATTCAAACTACCTATCCACAGAGCTTCTTCACCAAGGAAAAAGAGTCAAACACATATAGAGTACATTTATCCCCAAATCTTAAATGTTGGGTTTAAAGGAATAAATTATGCAAAATTTCCATACCATATAGTTCTTTCTAGCAAATCAAATCAGTAAAAATTTAGTGATGGTCTCTTAAGTATATTGAAAGTCAAATAGTAACATAAGAATCAGATTTCAAGGCCAGAGAACAATAGGGAAAAGCTTCAGGGAAATTCCCTATTCTCAAGTGAAGGGCCCCCAAAAAATCAACTAGGAATCTAATGGTGAAAAGGCAGATCATGGTTTAAATGAACTGATGGGTTATCTAGAATAAAAGAACTCAGGCTGAATTTTGGGGGGAGATAATATTGGAGGATTTGAATGGAAATCAGGAAACCAAAGATTATTTATCTCTGGAAGCATTCTAAGAGAACAAAAAGATTGCTAACTTTGCCATTACAAGCATGCTGTAGCTGCATACACCATCTTAACTGGTTGTATGGAAGAAGACTTCTTCTATGAGGAAAAATGCAATTAATGTTTCAACTGCATGATTGGCAGTCAACAGAAAAGGAAATACTATTAAAAATCCTCTGACTCTCTGGACTCAGGCCTGCTTGGAGCCCAGACATTTTCAATATTTGAACAAGTAAATTTCCTTTTATGGTTAGTAGGTCTGAGTTTTGTTTGTTTGTTTGTTTGTTTTCTTTTTTGGCCTAAAAAACCTTTAAACCAGTAAGCAGTGATGTAAAGTGAAAAATATTTACTGTCATCAAAAAGCTTATGGTTGGACAAACAAGAATACTAATAATTATAATGCAGTGTGGTAAATGTTATAATAAATGCAAGCTCTAGACACTGCCTTAGCATAGAAGAGGACAACCTTATTCCTTCTGTAGCTTTATAAAGGTCAAGCTTCTACCATGTAAAGTAGCAATTTATTACCTTTATATTCTCAAACTATATTCCCCCCTCTATTATAAATAGATAAAAATATTTAAATCAATAAGCATATGTTTTCTTCTAAATACAGAGTGTAAAACATAACAAATGGCACAGAGACCACCAAAAAGATTTGTATGCATCTTCCTTTACCTTCTTGATTTATTAATGACATTATAATTTACAAGTAATTTTAAATAAGGCCTTTCTTGGCTTGGAAAAAATTCTTAAACTCAACATAAAAAGTACTATTTATATCCTCTTAAAAATCCTTTATTCTCTAAGTAGAAAATGCCCAATTCAGTGAATATCTTAGTTCCAGAGACATTCAGAAGTTAGATAAATATTCACTGAAAATGCTTATAGCTTGTTTTTAGCCTTGAGGGAATATACCCAGGGAGAGTACAGATGAGGAAAGGGGAAGAACTTGAAAGGAGATAACTTCACATGTGTAGTTAATCATATACATATTATGTTAACTACAGTAATAGATGGAAGGGCAGCCACCTGTCATGTTCAAGTTGACTCCAAGTTAGAGCCAAATACAAACCAAAGACAGGAATGAAGGATGCTCAAAGGGAAGAAACACCAAGATTAGGTAGGCATCAACATAATACAAAGAAAAAGTCCTAGCTCCAAGAAAATAAAAGACAATCAGCAGGAGCCCATTAACCAATAGCTAAAGGATGCTAGAAGGCAGAAAGAAGGCAGACTTCAGAAATACATGCATAACTCAGAATGTGTACAGTGAAGAGAAATTAATGGAATCAGCCAAATTAGTTCAAATATTCCACTATGTAGAGAAATAAAGAAGGAAAACAACCTCCTAAAATTATGTTCTACTTGCTAATTCCACTAACTGATTTTTATAAGATTCAATACTTTTGGTGAACCTGAATTTAAACATGAGTGCACCAACCCCTTACAGTCCAGCTGGGTTTGCTATGGTACTTAAACAAAATCTAAAAACAGAACTTTTATACAGCAGTGCTTCCTTCAAAAGGAAAGGGGGAGCAGAACAGGTGAAAACACATTTTTTAAAAAATGGTATATAACTTTCCTGTTTCTAAAAGGGGCTTAGAAAAAACTAAACAGTAGACAATGAACTCCTTAGGGCTGGGCACTCTGCCATCTCCATCTTCTAACAAAATCATACTCAGAGCTCTGCAGGCGGCATAGGTAGGATTAATATAACCTAAATAAATGTATATGGATAAATTAATATTCAGCAGTATAAGCAAAGGTAAGAGGCAAGCATTGGCTTTATGAATAACTGAGTCCCTTGTGGCCACCTCTCTGAGAGAATCTCAGTTCTTAACCCAATACTTGTTTCTCTACAAATGCTCTAAACACAAACTGACATGTGAATGGATGAAGAGAGGAACACAACTGATTCAAATCATGGGATTGGCTCTCTCATCTTGCTTCTTACACACCACCAAAGCACTAATGCAGTATTTGTAGTTGACAGATATTAACTGAGGTACAATGGCTAGCTTCTCCTTGCTCTCACTTCGTAATTTTGACAATGGTCGATGAGGTTTGGATGCAACAATCAGAAAACATACACTCACCAAGGGAAAATCCCCCAATTACAGAGTTTCTTCATGTCACCCAAATGAGTTCATGGAGACATAGATACTGACCATGAGGAAGGGGTACTTTTTCCTTTCTCTCTCTCTCTCTCTCTCTCTCTCTCTCAAATGCTGTGCCCACGTTTGCAGCTTTGTGTTTTGTTTGCACAAGAGCTTCCATGTGCAAGTGAACTGCCTATTTGGAGAAAGCACCATGCACCAAGCTTCGGAAGACTGCACACGGTTTAACCAAAGGATTTAAATCCATGGTCACAGGTTTTTCTCTCCCCACTTCATTATGCTTGATGAGAAAGGGAAAGCACAGGATATTTTTCAAGTGACTGACCTCTGGTTTCATTCCAAGTGACTTTGTAAGTACGGAATGACCTGGTTGGGATTAGACCATCACCTTCTCAGAGACAGGGAAAGTGTACTTACTTACATATGGGATGAATGTAGCCTAATACATACAATTTTGCTGGCATTTTTTTTTTTCAAAGTATGTGAAGCAGCAAGGTGACTTTCAAAGTTCCCTGTCAGTCCTAAGAAACTATAAAACCCCACTCAAATTACAGTTCAGTTGGTAAGCCACCCTGATCCTGATATTCCATATGTTTACCAGAAGTGTGCTATAGTAATATCCTCCACTACTAACAGAGAAGAAATATCATATGGACCAGTGAAGCTGCAGCCTCAACCTGCCTATTATTCAAGAAGATAATCTTTTCCTTTGGGTACAAATGTGGGGATAAAAACTCCCAAAAAGGAGGAACATGGAATTAAACTGGAGCTCCCCAAGATTAAGGGAAAGTTGATCTCATCTGAATATATTTCTCCACAGTTGCACATTTCCTTGTTAGAACAGAATCCCTGATGACTTTTATTTGAGAATATTATAAAAGCATTTATCTCAGAAATACACATGTAAACAGGTAATGTATATGTTTCAGGTAGTTCACAGAGCTTCATGAAGCCTATTCATGAAATTCCTAGGGGGGGTACCTGGGACCTAAATTAAAAATTCTTGCACCAAATTTTGCTTTTTTCTCCCTATACATCCCAATTGGTCAAATTGGAGAAATATAATTCAAAAAAAAAAAAGGAAAACAAATAGAAGATTTAGGAACTCCTGAGCCACTTTTGAAGTGTTAAAAGAAAGCACTGTATCTTCTTAACACCTGAACCAAACTCCTGATTACTAGTGCAAGCTGCAGAATTTTCGAGGACAACGAGTATATGCTGCTTTCTTTCATTTATCGGATACTTTCTGAGTGCTTCTCAGGTGCCAGGTGACATGGTGGTCTCTGGTTGGAGATTAAAGATGTTTTTCTGATTTATAAATAACTCATAAAATATAGACAAATATTGCATTGCAATGACGTATGGTAATGCTAATATGGAAACTAAGGTGAATGTTGTATGGCAGTACAAAGGATCAAGGAGTGTAAAGAATGGCTACATTGCCAGTCGGGGTGGCGCACATCTGTAATCCCAGTGGCTCTGGAGGCTCAGGCAGGAGGATCACAAGTTCAAACACAGCCTCAGCAAAAGCAAAGTGCTAAGGAACTAACTCAATGAGACCCTGTCTCTAAATAAAATACAAAATAGGACTGGGAATGTGACTCAGTGGTCAAGTGCCCCTGAATTGAAACCCTGGTATCCCCCGCCCAAAGAAGAATGGTTACAGAGTCTCAAGAAAATATCCCCACAGAAAATAATGCCTGACCTGAGTCATAAACAAATAGGAGCAAGTCATGGGAAGAAGGAGGCTGGCACAGCATATGAAATGGTGTGGGGGTCAGATGCTTTCAGAGAACAGCAAGTTATGGTATGTCCACAATATAGGAAGTGGTGAAGGGAAAAGCTGGATGACTAGGCAGGGGCTATTTCTGGAATAACCTTGTAAAACATGCTAAGAAGCTTGGGTTTTGTTGAATGAAAAGAAAAGCAACAAAGGAACTTTAAAGTGAGGAGTTCTACCCAGTTAGCATTCTACAAAACTTATTTGTGCATGCAAAGTAAAAGCAATTGCTGGATTGACCAATAGTGCTAAGACTTCATAGAAGAAGTGTCAGTTATTTTAACTCTGGATGATTCCAGGACAAACAGCAATCAGAACATTCACACACTTGTGTTGACCAAAGACCCTGAGCTTTACATGGATGGACAGCATTTGACTTTGCAGGTACAAGCCATAATGACCACATTTCCAAGATGGAAAGGGATCTTCAAAATACAGTGCACTAGCTTTCTGTTGTTGATAACAAATCACCACCAAGTTACTGCCTCAACGTAATTTTATTATTTTCCAAAAGGTCAGAAGTCTGACATGGGTCTCATTCTGGCTGAGACAATGTGTCAACAGAGTTGTGTGTGCTTCTTTCTGGAGCCTCAAGAGAATAATGTGTTTCCTTGCCTTTTCGTAGAGGATGCCTGAATTCCTTGACACATATCCCCTTTCTTCCATCTTCAAAGCTAGAAAGTTGAATCTTTCTCTCTCTTACTCTTACTCCATGGTAGCATAACCTTCTGACCACAGCCAGAAAAGGTTCTCCACTTTTTTTTTTCAAAGAAAATTCTTTTTTTTAATAACTAATTCTAATTTTTGCATAAATGTAATAACTACCTATGTATGATTCACTTAAAATTACACATATATATACATAAGTTTGATCTTTAAAATAGATCTTTTTAAAATAATAATCTTTATACATGTTTCCAGAAAGTCACCATTTACAAGAATTTCCATAATTCCATGAGACATTCTGCTTTTCACTGGTTGACAACAGAGACTTTTAATCTAATCACAATGTGATTAGTTTGGGCTCATCTGGATAATCCAGAATCATGCCCTCATCCCCTGGTCTGTTCCCTTAAACATATCTGCAATCAAAATTCATGTTTTCATGGGTTGGGGGATTAGAGCATAGGTATCTTGTGGTGGTAGGCAGGAGAAGCATTATTCTACCACAGAAAGACTTGGTAATTTCTCCTTCCCTGCCCTCGCTCCCCTGTACTTTTTTTGGTACTGGGTATTGAACCCAGGGGCACTTTACCACTAAGCTATATCCCTGGCCCTTTTTATTTTTTATTTTGAGACAGGATCTCACTAAGTTGCTTAGGCTTCCCCAGGTTGTTGAGGCTGGATCCTCCTGTCTCAACCTCCTTAGTTGCTAGGATTACAGGCCTGTGCCACCATGCCTGACTTCTCCTGCCTTTTATTGTTTTACTTGACTAGTGAAAAACAATTTTTTTTAAATTTATTTTTTTTTATTTAATTTTTTTTATTTACTTATTGATTCATTGAACACAAATGGAGTACAGCTATTGTTTCACTGGTTGTACACAAAGTAGAGTCACACCATCTGTGCATTCATGCATGTACACAATGGTATCTGTCACACATTCTGTTATTAATTTTACCCCCCACCCGCCCCCACCCCTCCCTTCCCTCTATGCTAGCTATCTTTCCTCCATTCTTGCCATCTTTCCCCCCCACATTATGCATCATCATTCATTTATCAGAGAGATCATTCGGCTTTTGGATTTTGGGGATTGGCTGATCTCACTTAGCATAACAGTTGCCAACATCATCCATTTACCTACAAATACCATAATTTTATTCTTCTTTATGGCTGAGTAATATTCCATTGTGTATATATACCACAGTTTCTTTATCCATTCATCTACTGAAGGGCATCTAGGTTGATTCCATAATCTAGCTATTGTGAATTGAGCAGCTATGAACATTGATGTGGCTGCATCACTGAGGCAATTTTTACAACAAAATGTAGTATAGTTTTATCTACATTTGGGTACCATTGACTCAACTCAAAGCATTTGACAAGATATATAATTCCTTAATTCAAAGTCATAAATTGCCTTTAATCCTCAGTTGAAGAATGTGTCAAGGCCTTGAATGTGTTCTCAGTCTTATCAAGTACTCTATGGAATGAAAAATCAATAAAAGAGGAATATAAAGCCAATGGTGAAACTTAGCCTGAGAATCTGGGGCAAGTGGAAGCTGAAGAACAAGGCAAGAACTGATAAAGGACTTTGAAGAATCACAGTGACAGGATTCTCCTGAGAATAAGTCCAGATGTAAAGACAAAAACAATACCAAGCAGTAAAAAAAAAAAGTAAAGTACAAATGTCTGTTTTAAAAAAGTTAAATAATCTAATCAACCTTGTCAAGAAGTGTTCCCCACCTACCTCCAATGTCCTCAAGGCAAAGTTAATGTTTATTTGTATTTTACAGGCAATGAGCCTGTTGTTTGAACCAACACTGAACCAACAAATTTTAATAGCTTCAGTTTAGTAAGTCTTTTACTATCTGGAAAAGAAATTTAGGTTTCAGAAAAAGGACCTGAGTTCTCTGTCCTCTCTGGCCTTCAACCATTTTAGAAAGCTATGTATTTTTCAATACAACCTCATCTGCTTCAAAGGAATTACCTCTTCAACATTCACTTTGAGGAGAAAGTAGCCAGGAACACATATTAATCAAATGTTAAATCTCAGTAAGTTGGCTATATTCAATATATATTCCCAAAACACCCAAAAAAGTCTGATCATGTTTCAAATTCATCACTAGGTCAACCTTATTTTTTTTACACTTTCCTGTCTTAAAATCTAGACTTGTGTTTTATGATATAATTCTAAAATAAATAGAAGCTATTCTGCTTTGAGAAATGAGATGGTTGGAGAGGTAGTGAGGTCACCACCATTTGTGATGTTTTCACATATGGACAATCAGGTACAGGGGTGCTCAAAGGGAATTCACATGTTGGATAAAAGTAGGAGCTAAGTTCTTTTCCAAACCTGAGATGTAGTACCTCAATAATGTATATGGGATTGTAATGTTTAGAATGTTCTGGATATCACTGCACTGTACTAGAAGGAAATGTTTCTATGAAAGTTTCCTGAAGGCTCTATTCCAGATGAAGTAAGCCTGCATGAAGACATCCTATCAATTTCTTCAGACACAGCAACCAACCAGCTCTGGGGTATTATTTGAGATGTAGCAAAGTTTGCCTTTCTCCTTGGTCTAGAAAGTCAGATAAAGAGGATTTTGAAGTATCCTAGGAAACTCACAGTTTTTTGCATTAGCTGAAAGCATTCAGGGAAGACTTCAAGAACAGGTCATAAGCATATGAGAATGACGATGGCGTAGAAACATAGAAACAATCTTGGAGGAAAACTCTGTTTAGAAAAATAAGAAGACAAAGTTAGTTGGGACACTGAAGGCCTCTCCTCCTATCCTGTACTTGAGACCTTAAATTACATGCAAAATATGGAAGAAACTAAATGAACATTGGCAGATAGAGTTTGGACTCTGACCAATAGGCAATGGCAACTTAAAAATATATACTGGATGGAAAGAGAAGATCTGACCTAAAGCCATTTTGGTCAGCAGTTTACTAAAACAGATTGAGGAAAGAGAAGATTGTGTGTTTATTAAATGATGACTAGAAAAAATATTGAACATTCCCATTTACTTTGTTGGTTTGGTGTTTGCACATTTCATTTTATGTTCTTCTCAGAAATGGTGCTTTTGAAAAAAACTTCAGTCTCACACTTGTACTAAATGCAGAAGGGGATAAACTGTATGTGCATTTGTATTTGAGGTCTACACCTGCCTGGTTCAGGGGAGCATTCATGCTCATGGACAAAGGTCTCAGGGTTGGTGAGGACTGGTGCCTGGTGGAGGCGAACAAGGAACAGGGGAGCAAGGGAGCTTCCAGAATCTCATTACTCCAAACTGGTGCTATTTCAAACACCTTTTCAAGTAATTGCTTGGCAAGACAGTCATGAGAACTAGAATAAAAAGGTGTGAAGGAAGCAGAACAAAGCAACAATTAGGTCAGAATGCTTAATATACAGAAGAGATGTGTGAAAGGGATAGTTGAAAGGTGACATGTTTTTGCTTTTATACCTAGTCCCTACCCCCACCAACAGTCCTGCCCACCAGTAGAGGGTGATGTCAGTAACTGTGTATGCTTCCAAAGACCTGTGAAGCCTTCAAGGGCACCAGTATCTGCTGGAAAGTGGGTATTTTAGATATATCAATACCAACTATATATATTTTACTCATTCCTCCCTGTTGGCAACGATGTTTGAGCATACAACTGAAAAGTCAGTATATTTACCTATAATTTATAATAACACATACCCATATAAAATATTTTAAAAATAGAAATCCTTAAAGGGTGACAAAAAATGTGGCAAACAATTTTTTTAAACTAAATTTGAATTGTATATACTTTGTTCACTAGTCTAAGTACAGTACTCACATTAACCATATCAGTCCTCCACCTCAGATAGGGGAACTGAAGCATACTGAGTGTTATGGTTTGAATGTTTGTGTCTCTCCAAAATTCATGTTGAAATGGGATTACCCCATTGTTGTGAGTGGTAGGGCTTTTGGAAAAGTGATTAAGTCATGAGAGCTCCACCCTGGTGACTGAGATTGATGTCCTTATAAAGGACAAGAGGTGTTAGAGAGCTGCCAGATCCTTCTGCCCCTTCCACCATGTGAAGATTCAGTATTCATCCCTTTCTTGCCCCTTCTGTCATGTTAGGGTACAGCAAGAAGCACCATCTTAAAAGCAGAGAATATGCTCTAACCAGACACCAAATCCAGTAGCTTCTTATTCCTGAACTTCACAGCCTGCAAAACTGTGAGAAGAAAAGTCTATTACTTATAAACTACCCAGTCCAAAGGCATTTGATTATTGCAACATGAACTGATTAAGAGGGAAAATTGGTATCAAGAAATGGAATGCTGCTATTGTAGGTATCTAAGATTGCAGATACATCTTCAGAACTCATAATAAGTAGATGCCAGACCATAAACGACTACTCTTGTGAGGATTCAGAAGAGAAGAACTACAGATAGAGCCTCAATCTTGTTAAAGATTAAGGGATTGTGATCAGAATATAGGTAGAAATTTGAACTGTAAAGGTCTATCTAATAAGATCTTAGAGGAACTGTAGGGATACATTATTGGAAACTGAAAGGAAACCTAGCCATGTTTTAAAGTGACAAAGAACTTGGTTGAATTGTGCTCACAACCTAGTGCAGAAGGCAGAGTTTAAGAGTGTTGAATTAGGATAGTTGGCAGAAGGTATCTCTAAGAAAATTTTTGAGGATATGGCATGGCTTCTCTTGACTGCTTATAGTAAAATACAAGAAAAAGAAACAAATTACAGATGGAATTTGTAATTTAAAGGAAGGCAAAATTTAAAGAGTTGGAAAATTCTTGGTCTGTAAAAAATGAGAAAACACCCAGGATGTAGAAAGAAGCTAAATGCAATTCACCAGGACAATGGAAGAATGAACACAAAAGCATTTCAGAGAGTATTAGAAGCTGCCACTCCCAACTTAGGCCCAGAGTGCCAAGGCTTTGAGGACAGAATGGTGACAAGAGGAGCCTCTGACACCCATGGGACCACAGTACTCACTGCTGTGAGCCACCTGAGGTCTCTGGCCCTGCATTCTGCCATGATGCTCCTTAGCTATTCCAGGTGTGACTCCAGTGAGCCCAAGTATGGTGTGAACTGTGGTGGTCAACCCTCCACAAGGCACAGGCGTAAACCTTGATGGCATGTGCATGGTATCATCTCCACAAGATGCAGAGTACACAAGCTGTGAGGACATGGCCGCCTCCAAGTAGATTTACAAAGAGTCCCTAGAGAGCCTTGGGGCCCAGGCAGAGAACTGCCACAGGGTTAGGGCTATCACGGAGTTCCCACTAGGGCAATATCCCACAGAGTCATAGGGGCTGGGCTGCTGTAGAACCACCAATGTGCAACTTCAGCCTAAAAGAACCATAGGAAAATGACTCTGAACCATGTGAACTGTGACCTGCAATCTGCGCTGTGCCTGGCAAAGCTCTGAGGGCTGCATTTTCCAGGCCTTTAGGCCCAATACTGACCTCACTGTCTCCAGAATGTAGGATATAGAGTCAAAGAATATTATTTTAGAACCGTAAGATTTAATATTTACCCTGTTGGGTTTTGGATTTACTTGGAATAAATTACCTCTCTCTCTCTCCCTTCCTTCCTTCTTTCTCTGTTTCTTTCTCTCTCTTTCTTTCCATGGCTCTTTTTTGGAATAGTAAAGTATGTCCTATGCCTGTCCCACCATTTTATTTTTTATGGTTTTTTATTTTTTTATTTTTTCTAATTTGTTGTACATGACAGTAGAATGCATTTTGATAGATCATACATAAATGGAGAATAATTTCTCATTTTTCTGATTGTACATATTGTAGGATCACATTGGTCATGCAGTAATATGTGTGCATGAGGTAATAATATCTGTTTCACTCTATATAATAAATATGGGGGAGACTCAAAGTACAATTCCTCTTGAGGCAAACTGTTCCCTCCAGCTGTGAGCCTGTGAAATCCTTCACTTCATAAACCCTCGTTTGATTTTGCAGGCTCTCAGCTGGAAGGGGCAATTTGCCTCATGATGTATTGTCCTTTGGGTCTCACCCATATCTGATTTAGATGAGATTTAGATGAGATTTGGTACTTTGACCTCGAAGTCAATGTGAAACTAATTAAGACTATGGGGGCTACTGGGATAGAATGAATATATTTTGTATGTGAGCAGAACATGAATTTGAGGGTCCTGGGGCTAACATGCTATAATTTGCATGTTTATGTCCCTCTAAAATTCATGTTGAAATTGAATCCCCAGTGTAATAGTATTAAGAGGTGGGGCCATTCTTCCTTCCACCAAGTAAGGGTGCAGCAAGAGGCACTATCTTTGAAGCAGATAGTCCTCCTTAGACACTAAATCTGCCATCCCCTTGATCTTGAACTTTTAAGCCTCCAGAACTGTACAAAATAAATTTCTACTTTTTTCTATATTTATTGCTAAAAATTACCCAGTTGAAGGTCATTCTGTTACAGCAGCAGATGCAGACTAAGACAGTGCAGATAAGTAACTCATGTGAGGTCATATCTCTGATAGACATCAGAGATTGGATTCAAACCTAGTCATCAGGGTCTAACATCTGAGTCCTAATCTCTGTGCTGCACTCTCTTGCCTCTCTAATTGCTCTTCTGCCACACTGACCAGGATGGTATTAACTAATTTTTTGAGGCATGATGTGCACTTTGGGAGAGGTTAATCATTCATAATAGTAGCTGTAATTCCATATTTCAACTAGTCTTCTTAGTAATCATATCTGATTAGGTCATCATTCCATTTTACCACTTAATGGAGCTGACCAGGAGCTATTAATGAGCAGGACAACTGCCAGGATTGCCATTTTCTTTTGTTCCCTTGTGGGTGTTCCTTTGGGATTATCATCTATTCACATGTTCTTTAAAGAAATCTATTTAAGTCTCCTGCCTATTTTGTGAGGAAAAGAATTATTTCTACAAGATAATTGACCCTTAGATACATTTTCCCAGGCAACATATACAATACAGCACAGTAAGCTAAACTCAAAGCAACTTCCACTCCTACCCAACTTTCTGGGTTTCTGCAGGTTTTGTTTAGGACATTACCAGCTGATTTTTATACAGGTCCAATAAGGACACTAGTGAAAGTCAATGGCAAAGCTTAAGAACTTTCCTTTAAAATAAATGTAAGTAAAAGTTGTAAAACATTTCCAGTACTACTCTCCCCTGTAGCAGGACATGCATAACCTACTTTAGAGATCATTCTCTAGTTGAATATTTTGTTAAGTGGGTTCCTCAGACTATATAAGAACCAATCAGTTTGTTATAAAAATCTGTATTTCTGGGCTTATATCCATATTTACTGAGTAGGAATCTTGGGGTAGGATACAGGGAATCTGCATTAAATGAGCTTTTTAGGTGATGCTCACCCATCTCAATGTTAATAGCCACTGCCTTCAGGGCTACATGCATCCTAATACAACAATTGCTCCCAAGGTTATAAGAGCCCAACAGTGGCATTTAACCAGTGGTGGTTAATTTTATGCATCAACGTATAGTGGCTGTAGGGCACCTAAATCAAACAATATTTCTGGATGCGTCTGTGAGAAAGTTTCTGGAAAAGTTAGTGTTTTAGTCAGCTTCTCACTGTTGTGACCAAAATACCTGGCAAGAACAATTTTAAAGGCGAAAAAGTTTATTTTGGGGCTCACAGTTTCAGAGGTATCAGTCCACAGACAGCCAGCTCCATTTTGGGGGGCTTGAGATGAGGCAGAATATCATGGAGGAAGAGAGAGGTGGAGGAAAGCGGCTCAGGACCTCCCATCAGGAAGCAGAGAGAGAACTGTGCTCAACAAGGACAAAATACAAACCCCAAGGCATGCCCCCAGGGACCCACCTCCTCCAGCCACTCCCTACCTGCCTACAATTACCACCCAGTTAATCCCTCTGAGCCGAGTAATAAATTGATTAAGGTAAGTTTCTCATAGTTCAATCTAAACTTTCTTCTATTGTTTCACACATGAGCTTTTGGGGACACCCCATAACAGTTAACATTTGATTCAGTGTACTCAGTAAAGTAGACTTCCTTCCCACAATTTGGTTAGACACCATCTAATCCATTGAGGTTCTAAATAGAACTAAAGGCAGAGAAGGAGAGATTCAGGTTGCCATTTTGTTCCTGCCTCATTACTTGAGCTGGGACGTGTCATCTCTTCTTTTCTGAAGCATTTATATCATTGCTTCTCTGAACTCTAAGGGCTTTGGACTCAGACTAAACGACACCATCAGCTTTCCTAGGTCTCCAGCTTGAATATGGCAGACCATGGGGCTTCTCAGTCTCTACAATTGCATGACTCAATCCCTAAAAAAAAAAAAAAAGAAAAAAATCCCCTTTTGTGTGTGTGTTCTATTTCTCTGAAGAATCTATTCCTATTAGTTCTGCTTCTTTGGAGAAGTTTGAGTAATGTAAATACCAGTGCTCTAGCAATTCTTGAATATCAGGGTAAAGAACCAAATACAGTGACTAATCCTACTTCTGGAGAAAAAAAAAGACATCGAATAGTACTTTTCAATACTAAAATATATTTTGCTTCTTCAGTCTAATTATAAACAACCTAGAAAATAAATATGTTTGCTTTTTCATTATATGTTTAGTTCCTGATTCGGCACTAGCCTTCAGTAGGTCATAGCCAGTAAATAGCTTTTATCTGACATGACATTGGGTCAATCACATGGCTAAAATAGTGCACTGTAGACAAAGATTCTGAGACTGAATGGGAGCACAATTACCAACTTGTGATGTGTTATCAATGTCTTCATGGAAACAATGTGGAGATATGGCAACTTGGAATTGTCACAAGGCAACACAAATGAGCCACATTATTGTATTCTCAAAATTAATGAATATGAAATATGTTCTAAATGTTGTATATATGGGCAAAATTATCTCACACATAGGGAATTTTGTGCTTTTTGCATGTCATCCCTGCCTTGATAGGTCATTCCAAAAAGTGAAAATTTAACCACTTTAAAAGGATATTTTTGCCACATCTCTTTTATGCCCACTAAGTATGTGCATTATTGAGTCTACAGAAGGTTGGAAACTGTTGGAGGCAGATCTTGGACATATTTGTGGGAAATCATGAAACTACAATTAAAAACAAGAAAACAAGTTAAGCTGTAGTCTGGATCACTTTGGGATATAGTTAGATATCTCCACCTACCACAGCAACTCTCCTGCACGATAAAGATGACCCTAAATTGTGAGTGCTTATTAAAGAGTCTCTAATTATTGATCATCTTAATTTAGGATAAAGGAGATGCTACCTGGTTGATGGAATGAAGTGTATTACATTCTTATTCCTAGAATTATTACTTAACCTCCATACAGTTCCCCTTACCTGATGAGGAATCATGCAAAGACTCAAGTAAGACATCCTAGCTAAAACTGCAGACTTGTGGGGAATTTAGTCTTCAGGGCAAAGCACAAAGGGTGAAGTGGTAGGACCATCTATGTGCTTCTGATACCCATTATTTCTCTCTTAATACAATCTGCAGTCAAGAACAACTGGCTTCTTCCTTCAGAGGAGAGATTGGGATTTAGCAAGCTACGTCAGATATATAGGACACATTCTAGGTTTTATTATTTTGGATTTCTCTGTAGCATTTATTGGTTGATCTTTCATTATTGTAATCTGTTCACATTCTGTGACAATGTGCTTATCTCTTCATACTTTGATGATTCCTGTTTTATCTTCATTTCTTTCCCTCTATCATTCCCTTAAGGATGGTCTTCCTCATAGTTTTCTCCCCTTTTTACTTTTTTTTGTTGTTGTTGTTTTCTTATTTTTTGGTTTGTTTGGATTAGCTATACATGAAAGTAGAATGCATTTGGACACATCATACATGAATGGAGTATCATTCTTCTGGTTGTACATGATGTAGAGTTATGCAGATCATGTAATCATATATGTCCATAGGGTAATAATTCATGCTACTATCATTCCTACCCCCAGATCCCTCTCCTTCCTCATAGTCTTTGTTTTCAGCATATTGTTATCCTCTCCCCTGGACAATCCAACCATCCTATGCTTGTACTTTCAGCCACTACCTTCATGTTGGTGATTTCCAAGTGTTCATCTCTAGGCTAGACTTCTCTCCTAAGCCTCAGAACCATAAATCCAACTCTCTCTGACATGCTGACCTAGATATCCACAGTCACTTTCAAATTGAGCTAAGCCTAAACTGTACACATCACCATCTTATCTGCTACCTGCAAACCAACATCTGATCTGATACCCAGGCTAGAAACCTGGGAAGCATACAGTATTTTCCTTAACTCTTCATCCCCTACCAAATTCTGCTGGGTTTATCTCCTAAATATGTTTCCAATTTCTATTTTTCCTGCTTAGCAATCTAATCAGAACTGTTCTAGCTCAGTCCTTCATCTTTAACATGGGTGTCAATAATAGCCTCCTAACTGTATCCTAACCTCTAGTGTAGTTTGCAAGATTCTTTAGGTTCTATCACCTATCAGTCTCTGCATCCCCACCTCCCTTCTGTCCCTGCATCTCAGCATTATTAACCTATTTACAATTCCTTAACTTATTTACATGTCTTGGATTATGTTGCTTTAGCTACGTGAAATCCTGACTCCCCTCTACATGACTAGGTTCTATTCTTTAAAATTTAGTTCAGGGTTGTTTCCTACCAGGAGTCATCCCTGAAACAAATCTACTTACAATTCTTGTCTAAGCCCCCATTCACCATAAGTCTAAATCACTAAATGACCATCTCTTTCATTATTTGAATTATAGTTTGTTGTGCTTATCTGTTATTCTCAAGGGCAAGGATGTTGCCTTATCCATGCTGGTCCTCAAAGTCTAGCAAAGTGATTGACACACAGAAAAAGATGCTGGATAAATGTTTGGTAACTGTTTAGAGAAATAATCAGGTGGGAATATCAGAACAGAAGTTTTCATTTCAATTATGTTGAATGTTTATGGGTTTTTATCTCAGGCCACAAACTGGAAGAACAAAAGAACACTCAAAGTATTAAATTTAAGATTATTTATATTAACATTACAGAGTGAAGAAAACAAAATGTTCAATTTAAAGCTTTTAGGAAAGGAAAAGTTCATCATCATCGTTTCCTCATCCTCATTATTATTAGGAAAGCTCACAGGACACCAGGGACCAGCACAACTCTCCTTTTCCTTCAGAAAGACAATTCTTCCTAGAACAATGGCATTGCATGGGAAGACCATAATGGATGAATCTCTTTCTTAAGGAAAGCTAACCAATTGATCATTGTAGAGAAGTTCAAGAAGGAACTTTAAAATTGTATTCATTTATTTTTTCATATAAATATACTCCTCATGTACTACATTTTGCTTGTGGACCCAGGAAATAAGTTACAACTTAAGGGCCAAAGCAAAATAGAAGAATGAGAAAGAAGATGGAAAATTTTGTTCAACATTAGTAATGTTTTTGTCCAAGAAAGACAACCTAGCTAATCCTTTCACAGCTGGAACAAAGAAGAGCTTGTAACCACCCAGAACTCTGAGCTCAATTTGAGGACTCTGCACAGTTCAAAGCCTAAGCACGGGATAATTTCATGCCTTGCTTTCAATAGGCCAGTAGTGTGCTGAGGGCTTCTTTGTCACTCTTAGCAGGCAGTTTTCCAGTGCTGCCCATGTGTTCATATTGTGCTGAGAGAGGTAGTCTGTGTATGAGCACAGACATGGACAGAAACCCTGAGGGCTGAATGTGGTATCCAGCCAGGAAAGCAAGGCTGGGAAGCTCAGGAAACCAGGTAGGGGTGTCCACAGCCCTCTCCCAATCCCTCTAACCCAGCTTCTGACCAGGACTATCTGTGGGCACTGACTTTTACTAAAACAAACACTCTACAGATCTGGCTTTGCGTTTTGAAGCAATACTCTAAAGTACAGAGCTGGTTGTCACAGTCAATTGAAGTTGAATCCTTTCTACTGACAAATGTTAGTTGAAGTGATTGGAATTTGAAAGTGGTTATTTTTGTTCATGAGAAGGTGAACCGTTCTTGCAACAAAAACAATCAATAAACAAGTAATCACCATTAAATTCATATGGATTTCTACTATTCTGAAAAACTAATAATCTCTCCACTGCAGGGCCCTTTGGAAACTGGCAACATCTCTCACTCACCCAACTCCATAAAGTGTCTGGCTGCATGAATCACATCATCTGTCCCATCTTACACGTGAAGGACAAAGGCTGCCTTCTGATCCTCAGCTAGACGATGCTTCACAGGCAAATAGTCATTGCTAAGTAGGTATCTATTGTATCACCTTAGCAGTGAGGAACTTAATTTCCAAAAATTGAAACACAATCTAATCAGAAAGACATTTCACTTTTCCTTTCCTTGGGTTGGGGCTGACAGAGAAGGCTAGGCATGAAACACCATCATAACATTTTCAGGTATAGCTGTTATGTGCTTAATGGGATTTGAAGAGAGAGAGTTCAACCCAATGTCTCATCAGAAGGCTTGAAAGGAATCTTTAATAATTAGAATACTCATGACTTGCCCCCTCCAGAAGTTTCCATTTTAATTTTCACTTGCCTTTTGTGTTAGTCAGAGAAAGAAAAGACAAAGTGACAGACAGATCAGAATAACACTCTTTTCATAATAAAGCGTCTGTCTGTCACAATAATGGCACCTCCTTAAATATATGTTGACTTGCCCCCAAACACGGTTAATAAAAATCTGTTCATATCTGTGTTCAAAATACTTTCTACCAGAAATTAGACCAAGTTACTTTAAATTTGCTTACCTACTCAGTCTCTCTTGTAATCAACCAGATAGTCAGATGTGTTTGCAGAGCTGAATTCATCAGTGTGCTGCTGCTGCCTAATTTAGGATCTTTAAGACAGAAGGCTGAAATTTCCAAATGAATAATTTTCACAATGATTGAATGATGCATGCAGTATTGTCCTCATTTTGATTTTAAGTAAATCAAAGTTCCCCATCATTATTTGTTTTAATTTCGTCACTACCCATTAACTTTCTACTTGAGGTATGCATTTTACTAAAGCTAGTAAACTTGAAGAAATTTCTACTTCTAAATTATGGGGATATGTGTGAAGAGTGAGTGATGGCAGTTGGAACAAAGCCTGGAGTTTTGCATGCAAAAATGAATTTATACCTGTGATGTCAAGGACAAATGTCTCCACTTCCCCCAACCAGTCTTAACCTCTGAGTCTGATATTCCCCATGTTTAATATAGGTCTTACAATTCCTGTAGACCAGCTTCTTCACAATTCCCCACACATCCTGCAGATCTCTAAAATTTGTATATAATGGAATCTTCAGAACATGTTCCATAGCGTCTGACTTTTGTTTGCCACTGTATTTCAGAGAAACATGAATTTCTTGTCAATGGCTATAGTTTGTTTTCATTTCTGTATGAGATGACATTATATAAGTATATTAACATCTATCCATTCTACTGTTGGAAAATGTGGTTCGTTTCTAGCTTGGGGTCAATATGCTAATGCTACTATATATATTCTTCCATGTATCTTTGGCACATACATGTACACATTTTGTTATTAAAGTTATTAAAGTCTAATGTAAATTAATAGATATATACCATCTCAGACAACTCGAAGATCTTAGGATATTTTTATTTCATACACCTCCTTTCCTTTGGGATTATACTGTCATACTTCAAATATAATTTCAACTCAACAATATAATAGCATTTGTTTTATATGGGGTGTGTTCATTTGGATTTGCCCATGTATTTACTCTTTCTAAGAACTTGTATTTTCTCCTTTATTTCCCTGCTTCTATCTGGGATCATTTTCCTTCTACTTGAGAGAAGATTCATCATTATTTCTTTCAGCATGTATCTGCTGGTGATAAACTCTCTGGTTTTATTTGTCTGAAATGATATTTACTTTGGTTGCTTTTCAAGAATATTCTTGTTGGGCATAGAATTCTAGGTTATAAGTGACCCCTCCCACAAATACACACACATTAAAGCTGTCAATCATAGTGTTCTGGTTTCCATTTTTTCTTTATATTCTTACTTCTCTGAAGATAATATTTTTCTACTAGATACTTTTAAGATCTCTTGTGTTTAGTTTTCAAAAGTTTTACTGTTACATTCTTAGTCATATGTGTCTTGTATATATGCTTCTGTAGGTTTGAAGTGGTTCTTAGATCTTGTGGCTTGATGTCTTATAATGGAAAAATATCTTAGCAATAGCTCTTCAAATATTATTTTTCACCCTAGCCTTTCTGAACTTCAATGGCATAGATACTAGGGCATACTAGGGCTCTATACCATATTCTGTATATTTGTTATACTTGTTTCTATATTCTTTTTTTTCCTATGTTTTTCTCCTTTTAAATTGCGCTTAATCTGCTGTTAAACTTATCTACTAAGCTCTTAAATCCAACTACTAAGTTTTTCAATTTTAGGCTTTCCACTTGACACTATTTCATAATTTTCACTTCTCTGCTTAAATTATCCATTTTGCTAACTTCTTAAACACAGTAACCACAGTTATTTGAGTCCAACAACTGAATGTGTGGTTTTCCTCTGTGTAAATTTTGATAGTCCTTTGACCTCTTGATTCTTTCATTAATTTCTCTATTTTTACATGTCTAGTTTGCTTTTGTCTTTGCTTATTTTTTAATAAACTAAACACCAACCATTACCTGAGACTCTGAATAATTCTATATTTTCCAATGTGGATTCAGTCTTGCCTGTGGAAGGCAGTTAGTGTAGGAGGACATCGTCCTCGAATCTGAGATTAAGGTGATTTAAGTGAAATTTTAGTCTTTGGGAGCCTATTTCCAATTTGCCCTTATTGACGGAATGTAGCCTTTGAGGGTCCTGGCCAAAGGGCTCAAGTACTTATGAGAGCTTTCTCCCCTTGGCAAATGCTGGACTTCATTCCCTCATCCCCATGAGATTATCAAAACCTACCAGCCATTACTTTAGAGTTGGCTAAGATCTTGGAGGATGAGGCAATGCCAAACATTAATGCTTGCTTCTTTGAACTTTCCTCTTCTCTGGTGTCTGGAGGTCTTTGCTGCTTAGAAGCTTTCCATGTATTCAAATGATGGTTTTTAAATCCACTATTCTAGTGATTTTGCTGGAAGAGTTGGTTAAATGCAAGCCATCTGCCAAACCCCAACCAATTTGTTTCTATCCAGCAAAAGTTGAGCTCAAGTCTTACCTCCTCTGAATTTTCTTTATGTACTTACTCTTATCCCCAGGGTCCTCTCCTATCTGTGGACTTTAATGGCATTTTTAGTTCTACTTTACATCTTTTTTTTCCTATTTATTTATTTATTTATTTTTATTTTTACAGACTGCATTTTGATTCATTGTACACAAATGGGGTACAACGTTTAGTTTCTATGGTTGTGCACAATGTAGATCCATACCATTTGTGTAATCACAAATGTGCATAGGGTAATGATGTCTGTCTCATTCCACCATCTTTCACACCACCAACCCCTCCTCCCTCTCATTTTCCTTGACCTAATCTAAAGTTTCTAAATTCTTCTCTTACCCCCAACCCCTCAAACCCCCACTATCATCATCATCCACTTATCAGAGAAAACATTCAGCCTTAGGTTTTTTTGGAATTGGTTTATTTCACTTAGCATGATATTCTCCAATTCTATCCATTTATCTGCAAATGCCATAACCATTATTCTTTATGACTGAATAGTATTCCATTGTGTATATATACCACAGTTTCTTTATCCATTCATCTGTTGAAGGGTATCTAGGTTGGTTCCACAATCTAGCTATTGTAAATTGAGCTGCTATAAACATTGATGTAGCTGCTTTAGTATAGTATACTTTATATCTTTTAGTACACAATTCCATTCTCTTATTTTCCTCTAATAGGAGGAGTAAAAATTATGTTACAATATGTGATATAACAAGTATTTACGTATAGGTAGAAAATTATATACATTATAATGTTATTACTATAATTATATAATATGTAGAATTATAAATTATTCTAGGGTTTGGATGTGAAATGTCCCCCAAAACTCATATGTGAGACAATGCAAGAAAGTTTAGAGATGAAATGATTGGGTTGTGAGAATGTTAACCAAATCAGTACATTAATCCACAGATAGGGATTAACTGGGTGGTAACTAGGCAGGTAGGGTGTGACTGGAGGACAGGGTCATTGGGGGCGGGCGTGCCTTTGGAATATAGATTTGTGAGCTGAGTTTATTCTCTCTCTATTTCTTGGCTGATTTCCGTCACCATCCCCTTCTGCCATGATGTTATCTCACCTCAGGCCCAGGGCAAAGGAGTTGACTATCTATGGACTAAGACCTCTGAAACAGTGAGTCCCAAATAAATTTTTCTTTCCTTAATTGTTCTTGTCAGGTCTTTTGGTCACAGTGACAAAAAAAAGCTGACTAAAACAAACTGATATCCCAACTCACTTCTAAAGTCCTCAAGATTCTAAGATCTAACACTTATATTGCCTTATATTCATGTGTGGAAAACTTGAAGACCAAAAAAAAGTAGAAATAGACTCAGTTGTTACTCCTATTCACCAGAAATACATGTAGTGTCCAACATAGAGCCTACCCATAGTATCTATTCAATACACAATAGTTGCTTAGCTCTCTCTTTTCTTAAGAGAGGACATATCTCTCCTACTCTATTCTCTGATATAGAAGCAAAAGTCACAGGAGCTATAAATATATTCACTGTATACCATCAGTGCAATGAGAGAGTGAAGAATGTTAAATATTCTCTAGTAGCTCCCTTGCCTGGACAATATACAACTGGTGCTTCCTTTCCAATCTGATTAGGGAATCACATAATATTAGGTAAATAGCAGGGGTGGTAACTTGGCCTTATTGTTATAAGCATTGGCTTGGTGTATCTGGCCCATTTCCTTTGGTGTGTTTTCATCTACCAGTTATTCCATGTTCTTTCAAATGGTAGAATTTTCTTCTTTTAAATACCAAATAGTAGTTCATTGCATATAATATATGAATGTAAAAAGAAATAGGATATATATATACACACATATATATATTTCCAGTCCCCCAAAGACAGACACCTAAGTACCTTCTATATCTTAGTTATTATGAAGAATGCTATGGTGAGCATGGCAGCACAGCTATCTTTCTGGCAGACTGATTCAATTTCTTTTGCTATCTACCCAGAAATGTGATTGCTGGATCATATGATAATTCAATTTTAAGTCAATTAAAAATAAAATTAAAATGAATTTAAAATTTAAAAAAATCTACAGTCTTTGGAGCCAGACATACTTGCCTTCACATTTTAGGTCCACAAATTATTGATTATGCCTCTTTAGGTAAAGCATCTAACATTTCTAAACCTCTATTTCCTCATTTGTAAAATAAGGAAAACAGTACTACCTCATTGGGTTTCAGGGAGGATTAATGAGTTGATTTATGTAAAATGTTTAGAAGAGGGTTGTACATTACACACACCCAATTAATGTTAGATAGCAGAGTAGGAGTATAATTTTCATGTTTATTTCCTGCTTCCTTTCAATGGGCATTCTCTTGTATAACATGTCCCACTGATGTTTAATTTCATGTCTTTATTCAATAGCACCCGGATATGGAACAATAAGTTGAAGAGTTTTCTATGCATTGCTTGTCGTGTCCTGAATTCACTACACCTCATCAGTCAGGATATGCAAACAAGGTTACATTAAAGGCAAAACCTTGAATTTCTCTGGATCTTTCTCCTGCAAGGTTAATAAAGTCAGTTGCAGCATACTCCTTTTCTGCACCCCTATAGTCTCTAGGTGAGTCTCGCTTGGGTTCTTATAAACACTCTTGACTCCCAGTGTCAGAGTGTACAAAGCTCTCAAATCTATGACTACTGGTGCCAATCAGAGAACTAATGGCATTTGTGCCAGAAGGGTTTCCGTTCCATGTTCTCAAAGCTGTAAGTTGCAAGGTACTGGAGGAGTCAGAATCCAGGGAATTATCATGAGGTCACAGCTTTTTACAGTCTGTGCCAAAATGAGGGATATATCCCCCTCTCTGTCTCCAGTAAAAGACACACTTTCACCCCTAGGCACCAAAGTTAGACCACTTGTGCTGTGTGCAACCATTTTCTTCAATTTCCTACTGGGTCCTCTTTCTCAGAAGGCAGATCAGTCACCTTGGGAAGGTGCTTATTTACATAGAGCTCCAGGCAAGACTGTATTGGGTTTAGGTGGAAATCTCTACTACACAGAGATGGCTCAATTTCAGCAATCTAAGGAAATGAAAACAGTGAGAAACTAACACATAAGGAAAGGGCAAGGAAGAAAACATATATATTTGGTACTGGGGATTGAACCCAGGGGCTCTCAACCAGTGATTCACATCTCCAGCCCTTTTTCTGTATTTTATTTAAAGACAGGGTCTTGCTGAGTTGCTTAGAGCCTTGCTAAATTGCTGAGGCTGTATTTTAACTTGTGATCCTCCTGTCTCAGCCTCCAGAACCACTGGATTATGGATGTATGCCACTGCGTCCAGCAAGAAAACTAATATTTAACAAGTGCCTCCTCCATCCTTAGTTTTCCCTCCCCAGATACAATACTCAGAAAGGCACTTCTGAAATAGCCAAATAAATAAATAACCCTGTTGTACAAAAACCCTGGAGGTCCTACACAAGATTTATCAGCTGTAGTCCAATCTGCTTTAAGCTTCTCTTGACTCTTGTCATTTTGATTACTGGCTCATTCTCCCTCTCATCAAGGGTAATTCCCTTCTCCAGTGTCCCCTAGTATCAAGCTACCAAATTTCCTTTGTTCATGGAGCAAAAGGGAAAGGGTTCTTCAGGATAGTTTCAGTGGAAATCTCCACCTGGTGCCAAGTGAAGAAATGCAGAAATAGCCAGGCAGAGAGTGCGAGCTCTGCTGTTGCCCCAGGTTATGATATTACTCAAGGGGCTGATGAGCTGGAGCACTTTCCTTTTCCATAATACTGAAAGATTAGTCTTCTTAAAATAGAATGAGAGACTACGAATAAAAATGGTTCAGCTGTAGCACAAAAAGGGAAAAAAATCAGACAGATAACATGGGTCATTCTGCTACAAGGTGACCAAGCAATGGACACAGACCCTTGGACTGTCTTCAGGAGACTGATGGATGGCAGATCCTGCCAGAGTCCAGATCACAGGCACTGCATTGCCTGCTCACCAAAAGCAGACTCACAGTTAGGGACAGTTTGGGGAGAATGTTTGCAGAAATCACTTATGAAGTCAGAGAGCCTGACAAAAAGAAAAAAATGAACCTTTTTCTTTTTCCTTTCTCTAGGCTGAGTTTCCTTTTATTTGATTCTCTTAGTGGACCTGGCCCTCAGGATTGCAATAACAAAATGTTTTAGACCCATCATCATGTAAGGACAAACTACTACTGAAACATTTTCATACTTTAGGGCATCACTGTTGTCCAAGACAAAACCTGAGAAATATGTTTCTTAAAAAAAAACAACAAAAAAAAAAAAAAAAAAAAAAAAAAAAAAAGAAAAAGCTTTCAATTGGACTTAAATAAAACTTTTCTTTTCATATTTTTTCTTCATTATTTTTCCATTCATGAACATTAAACATTTCAGCAAGGTTGACACTTGTTAGCGAAGTGACTGTTCTGCCATCATTTTTTTTTCTGTCTTACAAATTGGTTCATTAACTTTTCCAGTAGCAAGGGCATTAGGAAAGTCAGGATTATCAACCAGGGACCAGGGGCTGCTGAAGGCCACTTGAATTTATTTGCATCAGTGGCATCATAGAATAGTTTTATTTGGACTTATGCTGTGAAGGCACATTTGGAAGCTGCCACAGTCCATTGGAATCACTAGGAAGCCATTCAGTATTTTCATTGCATTTGACTTTTTATCCAGTTCAGCCAAAGTAGAGATTATATGATTAGTTTTATGACACTGTACCAAATAATACAATGCTATTTTCAGTAAATGTATTGGGTACTTTGGCATGAAAAATCATCTAAACATTTGTATATATTTTCATATATAACAGCATATTGCACACACAGTTCTTGGAAGGAGTAATTTTAACTGCACCCCACCCCCCACAGGCTTATATATGCATAGACTGTCTCTGCAAGGGCACATGAGAAATATGAGGATATACAAGAAATATCGGAAGCTACAATTTTAAACTGTATGCCCTTTGGGAGATTTTGAAACTTATGTGCATGTGATTACCCATTACAATAAATTAATATACTTTAACATAAAAATTTAAAAATCAGATAATGCCAGCTGGCTTAAGAGTATAGTAATATTCTAAGATTTTTTTACTGTGAAGATGAAGGAGCAAGGTCTGGAGTGAGCGAGGGATTGAGTGAGGGTAGATCCAAGGTGGAGGTGCACAGCAGGGAATGACACTGAGGAATGGTACACAAGCCATTCATTCAACGGAATGCTGACTGCACCAAGCATCTGAGTCAACAGCAATAGGTGAAACAAGATGAATGGCCTAGAAAAAGTTCATAGACAAGTGGAGGATTCGGAAGCTCAAAGTTAAAAAAAAAAAAAAGGCAACCTGGTAAGTGATATGAAAGGAAGAAATGTGGGGTGATACATTCTCATTTGAGTAGCTAAACCCACCACATGTTTATTTGCTGCAAACAAATTCCTCTTTCTACCTTGAAAATACCAAAATCATTTTTTTCCCTAAAAGGTTTCACCTATTAGCATCACAAAACACTGAATTTCCACAATGGTATGAGCTCTGCAGATGGTCTCAGGTGCCTCCACTTGAGAACATCTAAGAAAGCATAGATTTCAAATTCAAATGGCCACAGTTTGAATTCTAATTCTGCTACTTTCTTGATGGGCAACATTGGGTGACCTGCCTGATGTCTAGGAGTTTTCTAATCTGAAAAATGGGAATAACAATGCCTGTATTGCAGTTTGCTTTAGGATTGTGTGGGTAGACGTGGGGATGGGGGTGGGATAATTTATGCCTTGTTACTGTGCCAGTACATGGAAGGAGCCCAGTGAATGGCTGTCATGACCCTCGTTATAATTGACAAAACAGCCAGGGAGGATGATGAATATTTGAGCGTGCTCTTCAATTTGTCACTAAGGGAAAAAATAAGCTCATAAAGAATAAAAGTAAACCAGAACAAATAGCTAAATATCTGCTATATTTATGAGCATAAATGTGCCTTCTCTTGTTTTATGGAGCCCGTGATTATCTCTGTCAGCTAGGATATTCAGATAAATGCATTATATTAAAGAACAGGCCTATTCTATGGAAATCAATCAATAAAATATAGAATCCAGAAATGACAGAGTCTGACAATTGTTTTATTTGACCTGTTTATCTGTTTGTCTCTATGCCATCTGTCACAGTACTACCTGAAGGTGGGCTCCAGGGGACTTACCTGACTGCAAGGGATCAAGCTTGGAGGTGGAAGGAAGGAAGAGCCAGGCCTGCCTCAGGGGTAGTACAGTGGAGGTGTCTGAATGGTGCAGGGCTTGGCACATGCTTCTCCTTCCCCCAATCCCAGACAGTGACAGCAAGTTTGGAATAATGGATAAAGCCTTAAACAGGAATAGACCATCCACTGTAGGTCTGGGCCTTTCTTATTAAGAAAAGTTTCAAAACAAAATAATTAGGAATAAGGGGCTCAGCGGAAGTTCTATTCATTTGGTGAAAGAAGTTATGTGCTCCTACAATGGGAGCCAAGCTGTGTGAAAGACAGGACAGGCTAGTGCTTGGTGGATAGGGACATAGGAGGCTAACGTGTAACCAGTTGCCAGGGAAGTCCAGTCAATGGAGATTTGCTGCCAATGGCTACTGACAATAAGACTGATCAGCATCCCACAGGGAGACTGGGCTAATCCTAAGGGAACCTGGCCTGTAGTGGAGAGGGAAGGAGGACAGGGTCTGGTCCTGTTGAGATGACACATCATCCAGCAGCAACTGGGAAAGGAAGACTTGGAGATAACTGGATTAAAGTCAGTAAGATATAATCACTAAGCATGGTCTTTGAGATTCTACATGGCAAAGCCCTGCCTGTCCCTCCAACCTCATCTCAAGGCAATTGTCATTTTGCTCAGTTGCCACCCAACACATGTTGCTTCCTGATTGGACTCAGCTCATTCCCAGCTTGGGCCTTGACTTTGCTGTTGTTTAGTCTTCTTCTAATGGAGACTGCTTCTCTCAGCATGCAGAATTGAGACTTAGCTAGCTCTGGGTCACCTACATAGAAGTCCCCAGGGTCACCTCATTTACGAGAGGCTATTGCATTTTATCATGTCTTTTATCATGTTTGCTTAAAGTCAGACAGGACATTTTGGGTGAAAGGAATGGAGGCAAATGGGCCTTTCCTGTGAGCTCTATTGTTTGTCTTTTCTAGGAGTTAGGCTACATTTATTGTTTTCTGTGGATATGGGTATCAGAGGCTAAAATTTTCTGCAGTGACCTGGTTTTCATTTCCTCCATTGTTTTTGGAATTCCCAAGAGAGTGTTCCTTAAGTACAGCCTGAGCTTTACAGGTCTTTCAGTTATAATCCCCTCATAACACAAGAGGGGATGGGGTGTTAATGTGTGGGGAAAGAGGAAGCATTCTATGATGCATGCTTAGGTCTCAATCTTTTTGTGGGCCTATGCCCCTGGACTGGGACCACCACATGAGTTTCTCAGTTTTTGTCCTCCTGAGGTAAGACAGGAAGCCTAAAGAAGGTGGTTTTGTACATTTCGCCAATTCCATGTTGGTTAGACACTAGTAAAGCAATTTTCCTTGAGGACAGACCTTTGCTAAGAGAACAGAATGTTCTGGGTATACCTCACAACAATTACTTTTCCCATCTCCCTGCAGGAAACACATGGGGATATTTCTCCAATTCTCACCCTGAGAATCTGAGCCCCACTCACTCTATCACATCACCCTGTTTCATTTTCTCCATCTTCTGGAATCATCTCATAAATATATTTGTACACAAAATATGTCCTCCATCCAAATATAAACTTTAAAAGTACAAAACCTTGTCTTTTTTTGTTCACCACCAAATCTTCAGGACCTAGAATAGTACTTGCCACATAAGTGCTTGAAAATCTAACTGCATAGGGTTGATTCCAGGGATCAAGACAACACTTTGATCTTCACTGAACCTAAGAAATAATCTTTTGCTTTCTCTATTAACAATGATGCTCCTTAGCTTGCCCTCTGTTCAAAGTCTGGCCTGTAGCCTCCTCTTCCTCACTAAGTCCACAAAACACACAAATGTAGATATACGTGGGCACACATGTACGTGCGCGCGCACACACACACCCACACACACAGCCTCTCCTGCCCTGCAGGAGTCCATCTCCATTTAGAAACCTCATGTGAACTTCCAAAGTCAATCTCTTCTCAGGTCTCATCTCCTACATGAGACCTCTCAGGTCTTTTATCATGCTTCATCGCTTTACACAGGGATCAGCACTCTTATTCAATCTTAAAAACATACTCAGGAAAACAGAAGTCTGTCTCAAAGAGAAATCATCATTAATTTAGTACTTTCTGCTTGCATTTATTTGCAGCCTCACGTGTAAGACAAATAACACTTTAAGCATGTTAGATCATGCAGCTGGGAGCATAAGAGAATTATTATCAGCAATAATGAATATTCCTGCATTTTTATAGAACAATTATTGATTGTCTGAAAAAGTTTAGAGCTCAAGGTAAGTCTACCATTAAATAGCCAGTTAAAAACTCCAAAAGATTCATTATTGCTCTTTAAATATATATTATGTAAGAAATGAGGTTGCATTTTCTATGTTATAAAATGAAAAGGCCTAAAGATGGTAGATTCTCAATAAGCCCACACTGAGATTAAAAAGAAAATGAATATTACAGAAAATATTGGCTAAGATGAAATAAGAAAAGAGCAAACTGGTTTAAAAATTTAGTAATGCTTTAGCAATTCAAACTTCTAGTACCTTATTAATATTTAGTCATCAGATAAAACTGGGTTTTTTAAACCTCTATAATCTGAACAGTGATTGTATATACATAGCCATTCCATGGCCCTCATGCCTCTACCTGGCTGCTCAGTTCTGGGTCTTCTCTGGGCCTGAGCTTTATTCTTAAATTAGCTTCACTCAGCCAGGGAGAGTTGCTCACCCATGGGCCATGAACCACTTTCCATGAGCCCAGCCCTAACAGCAGCTCACCTCAGACTTCCTGTCCTGCTTTCCTTCTAGCCCAGCCAAACAGAGCTATTCACCATTCTGGCCCTCCCCAAAGATACCTGAGATGTTCCTGCTTGGCACCTGGAGTACCTATCTAGATTCTTCCATGCTTATTCAAAGGACTGAAAAGTGGAGCTCAAATCCCACATTCTCTAGGGCACAGGGTACATCAAGTCTGAAGATGTTTCTTGCTGTCACAACTGAGAAGATGTTATTGTTCATAGCATCTAGTACACAGAAGTCAGGAATGCTGCTAAACATCCTACAAAGCACAAGACAAATCCTCCCGATCAAAGAATTATCCAGCCCAAAAGGTTGATACTGGCACATTGAAAAACCCAGGCCAAGAGGGAAGAAAATGTTAATACTCTTTCTCTGAGGCAGCTCCAACCACCCCTGTTGTTAATATTATGGATATTAAAGAACCATTGCTATCTTCCTCCTGCAGATGATGTCATCCTTCACTTTGGGGTATTCAAGATAAGGGGGAAGCATTAAAGCCGTAGATAGCACCCATGCAGCCTTGAGAATGGGGTCAGCAATATCTATTTGGGGACCACTGCTGAGACCTCAGGACCATGCCTGAATCTGATATCCCCCAACAGTTTCCACAAGAACATGTGGTCTTGCAGGCCAAAGCTGGCCTTTGTCATTGCTGTTACACTTAATTCCCTCCTTTGCCTTCTCCATTCCCCTCTTCTTCTCTCCATTCTGTATCCACCAGCCTGCTCAAACTTTCTCAGGCACTTCCTTCTGCTTCTGTCTTCCTCTTGCATCCTTCCCAGCATGTATCAGATCACATCCTCCACTCCTTTCATGGTCAGTGTAGAACTCACCTCACTTAAGAAGGACAGTAATAAAAGGAACTTTCTCAGTCCCCAAATATCTCAAATGCCTTCCTTTGCCACCACCCCTATAATAATTACTTCATCTGTGCAATGGTGGGACTTGGGGCTAGGTTTGGAGCCTGTACCTGTGACCATGCAGTGCTGGAACCAGGTTTATTGAAAGAATTCCTTGAAAATGCCTCTCTCATATAAGGCCTCAGTTTTGCTTTTAAATCCCCATTCCACTCATGATCCTAACTCGGCAGTCCAAATCATAGCAGGAAAGGTTACCATCATCAAAGAAATTCATGCACTATAACATAGGATAAACCCAAAGAATATATTATATGATGAGATGTTCATTAAACACATTCTTAGTCAATGGAACTCTCTAACCTTGAAGGGTCATGGATAAACAATGCTGTTGACTTGGTGATTGTCAGGGGAAAGTCTACCATGTAAGTAATAAAATTTCATATCAAAAATAAACTAGAACTTCAAGATCCCAAAGAACAGAGCCTTAAATAATGTGCGGCAATGGTAACTTAAAAGATATCTGCAGCCTATGCAAACCCAGAGTCAGAAATTATATATCGCTTTCCTTTCCTCATAAAACATACTCCACAATAGAATATTTCACCTTTCATCTAAAAACATCTCTCTTCTCCTCGCCTTTGCCTCATAAATAACAGTAGTGAAGGAGAAAAATTAAGTCGGTACCTGCATTGTCTGAGATGTGTTTCAGAGGGCAATTACTTTCTATAGCAGTTTTCAGATCAAAATGGTATCATGCTTTCTCATGAATTAGGTCAAGGAGCCTTGTGTCACAACTCAAATAATGCTGTAAGACAAAATGTCGTTCCTTGCCACATGCAGCTCTACAGATCATTTCAGAACTTCTGAAATTCCAGGAACAGATAAAACCTTAGTACATCAAGGATAGGAATTGCTCAGATAACAAGGAGTGGGGGTGCAGGAGGCACATTTGTATGTACAACAGGACTCAAAATTCTCCTGGGTGTTTCCCTCACCTCACAGCCCTCCAGGAGCTAGCTGGAGGCAGATGGTTAACATACATGTGCATGACACAGAGGGAGAACAGAGTGGAAAAGCCTCCACCTGTGAAGATGAGACATGCTTCAAGAAAGGGAATTTGATGAAATTAAATGCAACAATTGTTGACCAAATACCTTCTGAATGGCATACACAGGATACACTGAAGGATCTCACTATAACACAAGCAAGGGAGACAGACAAGCAAGCTAATATCCATACTTCAGTCTAATAAGCTTTGAGCCAAGTTAGCACAGAGCAAGATGTGAGATTCTCTGGTTAGGGGAGATGGTTGTGATGGTTCACCAAAGTTACTCTTGGGGTAAGGTTTTGAAGACTGAACAGCAGTTCACTGGTTAAACAAGGTAGGAGTGATAATCTAAGAAGACAGAACACTTATTCACTCACATGACAAAATAGATTTGTAGGAGCAATCATAGGAGAAGCTAGGCTAAGATTTTTAAATGCCTATAGGTACGAGCCCAGGGATCCTCAGAACTCAGTTGAATACGTTGATTTGCCCAGAGAAGGAACAGCAAGAAGAAAGCTTTGTGGCTGGGCCTGGCAGAAGCTCACGTACACAGGAGATGGCACATGTGCCAAAGCCATACCTGACAGCACAGTATGAGCTCTGTGAACAGAGAGTGCTGCCAAGTGGGAGGCAGGAACATTGTATATGAGTTTATTTTGAAGCACGATGAATAAGCACTATGAGTGACATGAAGTAGTGACACCAAATATAGAAGACAAATCAATGCAAAACACAACACCTCTTAGGCACAGAAAAACTTACTATACCATGGAAGTGCAAGTTAAAAGGGCACTAGTAGAAAATGAGATGTTTAGCAGGAGACCACAGATGCCCAGCAGAAGTGGAAATGCCTAGCAGGTGCCTAGTAGGAAATAGTGGATGCAGGGCCAAGTGCACTGCCCAGAGGATACTGGAAGAAGAGCAAAGCTGTCTAGTGACAGCAAACCTGTTTGGCAAATCACTATGTCTCCCAAAGACCTTCCAGGGCTCTACAGATTCTTCATGTAAGATTGTGGATGTGATCAAATGACATTATTTAATGTTATTAATGGAATCCTGTTGGTACCCACAGGGGCAATTGGCATATGTATGTTTTAAAGAATAAAATGGAGAAATGTGACCTTGGCTTTGCTCTTAGGTAGCAAGAAAACTAGTATCAGGGGATAGAAATATGGCACCTCATGTTATTTAGAAACAAAACACCTGGTCAAACTGTTCATATGGTGAATTGGGAGGCAGTTTACAGTTCTAAGAAGAGGTTTAAACAGTTAATGATTTCTTGGACTAGTTAAAGAATTGACTGACTTGCAAAATAGTGGTAATGATACACAACTAAATATTATTCAGCCATCAAAAAGAAAAATCCTAACATTTTGTAACAACATCAATGGAACCGGAGGTCACTATGACAGGTGAAACAAGCAGACACAGAAAGATAAGACTACACAATCTCACTCATATGAGGAAAAAAAATGTTGATCTCATGGAAGATGAGAATAGGATAGTTAGAATAGTGGTTACCAGAGACTGGGTAGAACAGAGAAGGTGAAGAGAGGGGAAAAGTTGTTTAACAGGTACTAGATTATAGTTAGATAAGAGCAAGGAGTCCCGGTGTGCTATCACACCATAGAATGACTATAGACAATAACAATGTGCTCTATATTTTTTTAGAGTTAGAAGAATCAATTTTGTTTTCACTATAAAGAAATGATAAATGTTTGAAAAGATAGATATGTTTATCTATCTCATTTGAACATTACACAATGTATACATGTATTGAAACATCACATGGTACCCCACAAATATGTATCATGTGTAGGTATCACTTTTAAAATTTTATTTTAAATAGGAAAAAAATCAGCTAATTTGCAAGCAGAAATGAGAGAAGACAGGCAGAGAAGCAATACATTATGCTTTGCATAGCTGAAAAACTGCTTCAAGACCCCAAATACTGAGAGATGAGAATCTTAAAACTAAAGTGTTCTAAATGAGAAACATTTAAAACTTCTCTCAGATGATTAAAGGGTTCAATATAAAGATTATATTAAGTTTATAACCATTCCATCCATAGTTTCAGATAGCATTAAAGTGGTCTTACTTAGTTGAAATAAGAAAGGAGCATGGAGGAGAAGATGCAATGAAACAAATCTGCCTCAAGTGTTATGTCTAGTAATCCTTGAGCATGCGTATAGTACCTGGAATTGACTACAGGTAAATGTATCAAAAGACAACCAAGCTTTGAAGAAACTTCGTTACTAAATGAAAGTCTTTGAGTATTCCAATAATACAATAACCCCTGGATTCTCTAGTTTGCATGAGCAAGAGGAAGAGTATCAAAGCTATTCAGTCCCTAAGGAAGGTATGCTCCCCAGCACCTTCAGATGTGGACAAGGAAGACATGCAAAAGGAGAGAGAGAAAAAGACACTCGTAAAGGATAAATCCAGGGAATTTAATTTCCTTGGATAAATCCAAGGAAAACAATGGGCAAGAAAGCTATCTCTAGAAAGCACCATCAGGATTTAAGCAAGAAAATTTACTCACTGTCAAATTAGGGGGCCTTCAAAAATGCTTAAAATGCCATAATAGCTGTGTCTAGCATCCTTTCTTTTTCCAAATGGGAATCTGTTCTGCAGTTACTCTGCCTCTGCTGTACCACTGGACATTGAATATGGAAAGGATAAATCTTCCTTTTAGTTCATAATCTAAATGTGGTGAGGGAGATTACACATCACTCAAAAATCACAGGTTTTGAATTGGATACAATGATGAATAGGACTTGGGGTTGTCCCTATGGGAAAGGGAATGAATTGTGCTGTGTGGGAACACAAGGGCATATGGATAGTTAGTGACCAGAAGGGCAGATGGTGGTAAGAATGTCTTTCTGATCATTGTAGGTTTACAAGTGGAGTTTAAGCTAGGAAGAAGCTTCCCAGCCAGGACTACATTGCCTTGTTGCTTTACATATTAAGCAGATCACATGACTAGCTCTGGCCATAGAATGGGAACAGAAATGAAGTGTTTCCTTCCAGTCTGTGGTAGGTAGTATTTCGTGTGTCTTCCTTCCTGTAATCTTTTCCCTTGGAGGCCACATACTAGCAGCACCTAAGGTCAGCAGTCTAGTCCCAGAGTATCCACTTCAAAGAGAGTCACCTAGAAAAGGTATTCAGGAATAGCTACACCACACGTTGAGTAAAAGAAAAATAAATTTTGTCAACTTAATTCACTATGATTTTATTGACTTTATTCACTATGATTTCATTATTCCAGCAGCTGTTGTTAATTAGCCTACCTAATACAACTGGCATAGGCCAAGTACATGGAAGGAAGAAAAGTCACATTCTGGTGAAGAAACTGAAACTAGTTTAATACTATTAAAATATAAGATCAACTGGGAGAAGAGGAAGAAGGTGAGACTGTGAGGTAGGCAAAAAAAGAAGATAAGAATTCTCAAGGTGTAGTTCATAAATGACCTATACAAAAAACATTTAGGAGTCTAACTAATAATGTAGCTACAGAGGCTCCATACAAGGCCTATAAGAACAAGAATCTCTTAAGAGGACCACAAAGATACATTTTAAATAAGAACTTAAATGATTCAAATGCACACAACAAGTTGAAAGAGAGCTGGCTGGATAATCAAGGACTTTGTGTACCATTTTAAGATTCCTTTTTTAATTTTACCACACATGCAATTGGGAATAAGTGAAAGGTTGTACTTCAGTAAGCAGCATGATCATATCTAAGTAGGGTATAAGCTCCATGGGGGCAAAGACTGTATTGTTCATCACTGCATCCTTAATGCCTCAGAACCAACTTGGAGTTTAGTAGGTACTCAATAAATACTTACTGAATAATTGTATAAAATTTAAGTTTTAAAATGAGAATTGCCAAGGAAGTGTAGATAACAAAATGGAGAGGAAGATAATAACTGTTTAGTGACCTGTTAGGAGGCCACTAAAATTGTTCAGGTGTGGGTAATGTATGTTTAAGTTAAGGCAATTGCAGAGTAGAAGAGGGAACATGATTTTGAAATACATGAAGAAGGATAAATTGGTGTGACAGAGTGAATTATTCAGGTAGGTGGGTGGGAGAAAGAAAGAATTGAAGAAGGCTCTAGTATTTTTTCTTATCTAACAAAATTGATAATGGTGTTATTCACAAAGATTCACAGCTCAAACCAGTTTTCAGAAGAAAATGATAAGCTCAGTATTGTATATGTGGAGTTTGAGATTTTTGATAAAGCATTCAGATAACTGGTACATAGTTGGTTATATATTTTAAGAACTCATGAGAAGGAACTTAACTGTAGATATAGATTTGGGACCCTGCTATTCATTCATTTGTTGTTTCATCCATGAAATAAACATTTACTGCATGATCCCCTTATTAGACACCACACTAAGGGCTAGACATATGAAGATGCCTTCAAATGTCTTGAAGTTCCATAAAAGGACTAAAGAGTAATAGGCACCCTGAAAATGATATGCCCAGGGAGGTCAGAAAGGGCACACAATCCAACTGGGAGCTAGAAGAAAGTGTCATGGGGGAGAACTTAAGAGAAAATGCATTCTGAGCAGGAGCATCAACATGGACAGAAGTCAGTTGCAACAGATTCAGAGAAGAAGAAGTCAGAGTGCAATGGGTTGAGAAGTGAATGGGAGATCAGGAAGTAAGGACAATGAGTTTAAGACAACAATTTCAGAAAATCTTGATGAGGAGGAAAGAAGAGAAATAGGTCAATAGCTAGAAGGGGGTATCACAGAGGTGAAAAAAATCCTATTTAGAAAAGGGGAGAGTTGAGCATGTTTTCTTGAAGAAGGGC
>JAJEJO010001845.1:659199-701667 GCA_020662805.1 Glaucomys volans | reverse complement strand
CCATCTGTCGCTGTCTGAATCCTCAGAGAGGAGCTCCAGTCCTCTGATGCCGGTGTGCGGCTACTCCTGGAGAGCTCAGACTTGGAGCAGCTGGAGTCCCCAGCCACAAGGGAATCTGAGGCCCTTTGGTGACATTTTACAGTGTCCCCAGGGGAGAGCAACTACCTGCCACCGCCTGAGCCCCCACCGAGGAGTTCAAGCCTTCCTGGGCTATTAAGCCCAGTGTCTCCATCACTGAGCACAGTTCTGCCCCCCCACCCCAACTTGGTCTAGTGCGCAGGCCCACACCCTGGCCCAGGGCCTAGCACCTGTGCTGTATGTGATCATCTATCAAAACCAGGCTGCCTCTACCCAGAAGCATTGATCATTCCGAACCTGGAGGTAGTGGGACAGCACCCTTCTTGGGTCACCGCTTGATCAAGCACCTCTCAAACATCAAGCCATTGAAAAATAAGAGGATTGAACTGCACAGTATATTTTTATCTCAGAACATTTTTAAATTAATTGTAATACTATGATTACTCCTAATATATCCACTATATTACTACCTTTTTTTTATTATTTTGAGTATCACTCTATCTCCCTCTTATATATCTGTTTCCTTGGAGAATTTCTTTCTCCTCACACTAACAATCTATTTCTTTTCATTCCACTTCCACTATTCATAAGACATAGTATATCTATAGACTCACTTCTTATCTCATTAGTGTTTTGTCCAATACCCCTCCTCATTCTCCCTGTCCAACATTAGGATTTGCAGTCCTTATTGCAAACCTACTGGTTATGCTGTAGATAATAATTTGAACTCATCGCTGTTTATTAAGACAACACTGTTAATATCTTAATAGGGACTATTTAGATTAAGGACACATATTGTTTATATGGTGTGCTGCCAATATTGACCTCGCAATTCAAGGGGAGGCATTGAAAATAGGCAGGAACCCTGTAAGTCCTTAAGGGGAAACTACAATACCTAGGATTCACACTACCAGAGGGGAAGATACACTAGCAACATGAGAAAACATGGGAAGAAAACGTCCCAAACAAACCCAGATACTATATCAAAGGTACCCAGTGACAACATAGCAGAAGCATTGTCAGAAAGGGAGATGTACATAATTAAAATGATTGGAGAAGTGAACGAGGAGTCAAGAGAGCAAATGCAGGCAAAGCTAAAAGAGCAACTGCAGACAGCAAAAGATCATTTCAATAAAGAGATAGAGATTCTGAAAAAAAACAAACAAACAGAAATCCTTGAAATGAAGGTTACAATAAACCAAATTAAAAACTCAATAGAAAGCTTAACCAATAGGGTAAATCACTTGGAAGACAGAACCTCAGACAACGAAGACAAAATATTTAATCTTGAAAACAAATTCAACCAGACAGAGAGGATGGTAAGAAATCATGAACAGAACCTCCAAGAGTTATGGGACATCATGAAAAGACCAAATTTAAGAGTTATTGAGATTGAGGAAGGCACAGTGACACAAACCAAAGGAATGCATAATCTGTTCAATGAAATAATATCAGAAAATTTCCCAAATCTGATGAATGAAATGGAAAATCAAATTCAAGAGGCTTATAGGACACCAAATGCACAAAACCACAACAGATCCACACCCAGGCACATTATAATGAAAATGCCTAACATACAAAGCAAAGATAAAATTTTAAAGGCTGCAGGAGAGAAACATCAGATTACATATAGGGGGAAAACAATACGAATATCAGCAGATTTCTCAGCTCAGACCCTAAAAGCAAGAAGGGCCTAGAATAACATATTCCAAGCATTGAAAGAAAATGGATGCCAACCAAGAATCTTATACCCAGCAAAACTAACCTTCAGATTTGAAGATGAAATAAAATCCTTCCATGATAAACACAAGCTAAAAGAATTCACAAATAGAAAGCCTGCCCTACAGAAAATTCTCAGCAAAATATTCCAAGAGGAAGATATGAGAAACAACAATGTAAGTCAGCAAAGGGAGGAACCACCCTAAAGGAACACCAATTAAAGGAAAAACCAAGTAAGATTAAAATCCAAAAATAAGTCAAAATGACCAGAAATGCAAGTCATATCTCAATAATAACCCTAAATGTTAATGGCCTAAACTCATTAATCAAAAGACATAGACTGGCAGACTGGATTAAAAAGAAAGATCCAACAATATGCTGCCTTCAAGAGATGCATCTCAGAAAAACATGCCCACAGACTAAAGGTGAAAGGTTGGGAAAAAACATACCAGGCACGTGGACTTAGTAAAAAAGCAGGAGTTTCCATCCTCATATCAGATAAAGCAGACTTCAAGCCAAAGTTAGTCAGAAGGGATAAAGAAGGACATTTCATACTACTTAAAGGAAGCATAAATCACCAAGACATAACAATCATAAATATTTATGCACCAACCAATGGCGTATCCATGTACTTCAATCAGGTCCATCTCAATTCCAGGAACCAAATAGACCAAAACACAATAATACTGGGGGACTTTAACACTCCTCTCTCACCATTGGACAGATCTTCCAAGCAAAAATGGAACAAAGAAACCATAGAACTCAATGACACAATCGCTAAGTTAGAATTAACAGACATATATAGAATATTGCATCCATCAAAAAGTGAATACACTTTCTTCTTGGCAGCTCATGGATCCTTTTCTAAAATAGACCATACGTTATGCCACAACGCTACTCTTAGCAAATACAAAAACATAGAGATACTACCTTGTATTCTATCAGATCATAATGAAATGAAATTAGATATCAATGATAAAGTTAAAAACAGAAACTACTCCAACACCTGGAGATTAAATAATATGCTATTGAATGATGCATGGATAACAGAAGACAGTTGGGGGGAAATAAAAAAATTCTTAGAGGTCAAGGAGAACAATGATACAACATATCAGAATCTCTGGGATACTATGAAAGCAGTGCTAAGAAGAAAATTCATTGCATGGAGTGCATTCAATAAAAGAATGAAGAGTCAACAAATCAATGATCTCACATTACAGCTCAAAGTCCTAGAAAAAGAGGAACAGATCATCACCAAAAGTAGTAGAAGACAGGAAATAATTAAAATCAGAGCTGAAGTCAATGAAATTGAAACAAAAGAAATAATTCAAAAAATTGAAAAAAAAAGACAAAATCTTAATTCTAAATATTCAAATTAAGCATCATAATGAGATGTCTCTAATGCTAGAGTAGTTATAAAACATTGATGACAGACATGACCACACTTTATCCATACATATTATAGTAAAATTTAAGATAAGGTATGGGAAAAAAATCTCATACAGAAAGGATCATGGGCACCTTATGAGTTTAAATGAATAGGTTGATATTTTACAAATGGAAGTCACTTTAGAAAATAAATATATTTTAAATAAACATTTAATATGTGATGCTTCTGACTATTTTATAGATGTTGCATTAAGAGAATCAAGAATGAAGCAGTTATAAATAATTCATTAGTATATAAGTGAGAAATCAAAACGGTTTTGTTGGATAGCGTTATTACCTTTGCAATATCATATAAAGTGTTACAGATGTCACAGGATTTGAGACTGCTGAAAGGGAAGGTAAAATATCATTATTATACTGTGGAAGGAGTAACTCAATAGCATGTTATAATAATAGTTTCTCAGAGTCTTAAAAGTATCTCAAAACTTCCAAAAGATGTCTTTAAAAATATTGCTGTATGACTCATCGTTGTATTTAAAAGACTAACTTCAACTGATATTTGTTGTGACAGTAACTCTGAGATCTAGGAACATGAGAGATAAAGAAGCAAACACATCATGACATCTAAGATGTAATTCCCAGAAATGAGTGTGAATATGTTTTTAATGTCCTTATCAGCTGTATATTGAGCTTTCCAAGTTTAAAAGACCCACTTCTCACCAAATACATCTCTGGTTATTTACTTGTTTGGGTATGTTAAAACTTTTGCCTGAAAATAGCTTCTTAAGCCATAAAAGAAAATTTGGAAATTTACACATATGATCATATGATGAAATTTCTGGAATTTTTTAGAAGAAAAATGATTGTTCACTAAAGGTAAAACATGCAAAAACTTATACAAAAAAGTGACTAATAATACTTTATATTGTAAAAAACAAATGGAAAATGTAAAAAACTTACAATTAACCACAGAAACAAAATACCTAAAAACAAACTTTGAAAATAAACATGATGGTGTTCTTCCATATGCAACACTACAAGATTTTAGTGAAACATGAGAAAAAACTAAATAAAATGTAAGTTTATAGAGACATTTCTAAGTGAGACTCATTCTTCAGGTGTTTATTTGCAATTAAGTGAATATATTAAGTGTAAAAAAGTTCTTTCACTCAAAATGGTATATTTATATTATAGTATTTATTTCCACTGAGATCACAGGTGTGTGTTTGTGGTATAGAACATTTCACCTCAACTTCTAGGAAACTGACCTCTCCACTGAAGATTGATGAATTTGGAGGGTTTAAGGATGAAGAGAAGAAATGCCCAGGCCAAAACACCAAGAATCACTGCCACAAGATAATCTAGCTATTGGGACAATCACATGCATTCACAATTTCTTGTGACTGCTTATTTTGCCAATGAATGCCCAAGTTCCTTCTATAAGTCTGTTAACTAAGAAGAAAATGAATAAACCTGTATAAGGTTGACAATAAATCACAAGGAAGAACATATTTAAAATCCTGGGACTTCCCCTTTGTGGTTCAGTATAATTAAGACTTCTCATGTTTATTAGGATAATTTCAGTTGAGGTTCATTTACAAGAAGATACCCAAGGGCCTTTTACTATGAAATGATGGACTGTCATCTAGTCACAAAGACACAATAACAAGGTCTTGGGGATGTGTGGGAAGGTGGTTAGCTCAAGTAATATGCCATATTGAACCTGAATGTTGGTATGGATGAATCCATACTATATATATTTTATATATAATATATTTTATATATATGTATATGCACACACACACACTTGAGAAAATGTATGGCTACTTATCTGTGAGGTAAAAGAGCTAAAACCTTGGGGAAACTGCTCAGAACATTTATAATATTTTAAAACTAAATTGTAAGAAACACCACATCTTATTGCCATCTACAACTTTATCTCTGTTGAACTCTAAAATGCCATGAGTTCTATATTAAAATCTCTTCTCATTGAAAGGAACTTAATGTATTTATTTTCACGAAACTGTTAGGATATAATTTATTTATGTAACTTCATAGCATCTCTGTAAATTTCTGTAAGATAAATTATATCATCAAACTGGTACCATAAATAGTTACATTTTCCTAGAAGGTTTAGTCTTTATCATGTGTGACTTTGTAGATTTCCTTTCACTTTGGCCTTTGGAGAACTTCTTGTTAAATTTGCAGGAACCAAAGCAGGTGTTTAGAAAATTTTAATATGTATCCTTTTTATTCTTCCTTTCCTACTTTTCCTACAGTATATGCTATTTGGTGGAGTTGGAGCTACCCTTTTTTTAAAAAAATATGTTTAGTTATACACAACACCAGAATACACCCTGACACAATCACAGAAGCATGAAATACAACCTGCTCCAATCAGTCCTCAACACTCCCCCCACCCCTGCCACTGCTGCCCTCCCTCCACTCCACTGATCCCTCCTAAATCCATTTAGTTCACTTCTTTTTTCTTTTCTTTTTTAAATTAGTGTCCTATGGATATGCACAATGCTGCCACTCCCCTGTGCCTTTGAAAGTACCTTAAAACACTTCTTTATTTCTGGTTAAAGAAACATTAGAGACTAGACACAGGCATTGATCTCTACTCCTTTCTGTTATTTCATGAAAGTGATGATTTTTAAAAAAGGCAATTTCTTGTCCTTATGGGTCTATTGTCTTCTATTACCATCATTGCTAGACTGTGGAACCAACCTAGATGCCCTTCAACAGATGAATGGATAAAGAAGCTGTGGTACATATATGCAATGGAATATTTTTCAGCCATGAAGAAGAATAATATGGCATTTGCAGATAAATGGATGGAATTGGAGAATATCATGCTAAGTGAAATAAGCCAATCCCAAAAAACCAAAGACTGAATGTTTTCCTTGATAAGTGGATGATGACATATAATTGGGTTGCAGGGGAGGGGGGTGAGAGAAGAATGGAGGAACTTTAGATTAAGAAGAGGGAAATGAGAGGGGGAAGGGTCTGGGGTATGAAAACTGGTGGAATGAGACAGACATCATTACCCTATGTACATGCATGATTACATGAATAGTATGAATCTACATCATGCACAACCATAGAAATGGAAAGTTGTACCCCAATTGTGTACAATGAATCAAAATGCAGTCTGTAAAAATAAAAAAAAAAGAGAAAAGAAAGGACAGAGAAATAAAAGCATGCATTCACTTTGCCGTGTTTACACAGAAGTTGGCAAAACTCTTAAAAATAATAAGCTATAATACATTGATTAAGCCCTTCTTATAATAAAGGTATTGTCACTTAGAATTGGGATTAGCAAGTAATAGTAATAATCTTAGCAACTGTCTTCTAGTTGAGAAGTAGTCTGCCAGGCATTTAAACATGTCTTGCCTCCAATCCTCATAGCAATGCTACAAAGGTAACGAAATTGTTTTGATTGCTCATGCTTAATTATTGTTACTAAATAAGTCATTTATGCAAATGCTCGACATGAAAAATGACATTAAGTGGCAAACATATGGGACTTACCCTTGATCTCCCCCAGTTCTCTTGTTCTCTTTATAAATGCCAGCCCTCAGAGGTGCATGAAAAAAAAAAAAACAAAAAAACAAAACAAAAAAAAAACAACCTTACATTAACTGCAAGGGTTCAAATGCATGTGTTGATAGTTTAGCTTGGTGATGTCCCAGCTCTCTCTACTGAACTGTCCCTCACTTCAGTATATTCAGATCAGTTGAATGAACATAACATTCCCCTAGTGAATAAAGAATGCTCAAGTAGGATGCCTTACCAAATTTTTATTAGGTGAGATCCTGATTAATTCTAGTTGCTTTGTTAGTTTCCAGCTTTAGCTTTGTTGTTGCTATTTCCCCCTTTAATTGTACATAACTGACAAAATGTGCATAACATTTCCAATGGACTAGGCAAAGAGCAAGAAGAAGAGAAAGAAAAAGAACAAAAATTACCCCTACCAAATGCTTACACATGACTAAGTATTGCACATTCGAATAGATGATTGCGCATGAAAATTGGTGCTTGCCTGTCCTGGAGGCTGTTGAGAACTTAATTACCCACTTGGTACTCAGGGTTGTGTTTTCCACAATTCAGACATTAGTAAATGCATGTTTTCCACTTCACAAATTTATTTAAGGGTCCTGCTTTAGCACCTGCATTTGAAATAATTCTTGCTTGTGTAAACTTTTGTTTGCAGTGACTTTTTTCATAGTTCTTAAAATTACAAAGAATTATTTGAGTTTGTTCATCATGAAACTTTATTCCAAAAATTGTCTCCACAACTAACAAGCATCAAAAATGTTAAATAAAATAAAATACACTTGGGTAAATAAGAAGGCACCTTTCATTTCTACCATAGAATTAGTATTTTAAGGAAGGTGCAGCAAACTCTACCATCTCCTAAATTTCATAGCAGAAATTATATGTGCTCTATCAATATGCTCTGAAAAACTACGTGGACAGCTTTGTTATGGTTACTCCATTTGAAATTTAATGAACAATTATCTGAAACAACAGTATGAAAATAATCGCATGTACAAAATGTTATAGGTTGAAGTCCCCAAATTCCTATGTTTAAGTCCTAACCTTTGGTACTTTACAATGTGACTATATTTAGAGAAAAAGTCTTTAAACTAGGAGTTAGGGTAAAACAAAGTCATAAGGAGTCTTAATCTAACCTGACTGATGTCCTTGTAGAAGAAACAGTTTGTAATGTAAAACAAATTGTTTTCAGAAACGCAACTTTTTGAAGACACAGGAAGATGCTTATCTATAAACCAAGTAAAGGAATCTGCAATAGAAACCAACCCTGAAGACACCTTGGTCTTGGACTTCCTGCCTCAAAACTGTGAGAAAATTAATTTCTGCTGTTTAAGTCATTCAATCTGTAGTACTTTGTTATGATAGCCCTGGCAAACTAATATGCTAGATTGTAAGGAATGCATGAGTAATGAGTTATCAGAGAGAGAGAGAGAGAGAAACTATAAACATAATCCTAAGGCCAATGGCTAGGTTTATGCTTATAAGAACATGAATTAATATATAGAAAATAAATTGGTGATAGACTTTGCAATTGATGTTGTTTTCTTTATTTAATAATCTGAATTTTCCAATATGCAGATAGTCCCTGGGTACCAATAGATGAATGCACTAGCTTTTCTGAATTAGTTATAATATGCACAATATAATCAGGGACTTGGATAAGGAATCTTACTTGTAGGGTTAGGAGAGAACTTTTTAAGTCAATCCAGAGCTTCTTTCCTTGACTGAAATCAGATGAAATGTGTTTTCCAATCCATCCATATAAAAGTGGTTGTTTATGTAATGTGTAGTGTGCTGCCTTCTCAATATAAGTTCCTTAAATTGTACTTCATTCTACAACACTGATTGCTCTCAAATCATCTCAAAGCGGCATCTATCGACCCCTAATTAGCAAAATCTGTGTCACTCATAATCTTTTACTTTGTTGAATATTCTGGGTAGTTCTCTGAGTTTGAAACCTGAAGTGAAGACAAAAGAAAATGAAAAGCATTTTAAAGACACAAATTCCTTTAGAGAGTCAATATGCAGATAGCAGATTAATCTATGGGTTTTATAGTGCATGATTCTGTTGAATGTCTATGGGAAATGAATCTGATCTCTAATGTATAATAAATTATTTTCAAAAATGTAAAGTGGATATGCCATATTTATTTTATAAGTATCATTGTGAACATTCCACCATTAGACATTAGATTATGCTTGCAAAGGTCTTACTGTGGTGATTTTACTACCATTACCTCTCAAAATTAATATTTCTGTAAGTTTGCTTTGAATATTCACTAAGGTAACAAGTGCCTACTCTGTACATAATGTGAACGGTATAGGTGTCAACTTATCTCATTTTCATGGTAAAAAATAGGAAGTCTGAGTTTGTAGTTTGAGGGGTGAGAAAGAGAAATAAAGATAGATAGGACAGTGGTTTTTAGATATCCATACAAATTAAAATAATCTTTTTTTCACATAAAGAGTAGAAAATTAGTTGCAGTAAAGGTGAATTTACAATTTTCCATTTCATTAATTGCAATGATTTATCATTTCTACACTAACGTAAATATCTGGAAATTCATATGCACATATAAGCTACAAATACTCCATACATTTTCTGCACGGAGGCCAGGTACCTCTCTGTCCTCCATGAGCCCTCTTAAGATTTTTTGTTCTGGATCTTTTCTGATTAGAGTGATTTTCTTCTTTATTTGTTTCTCTGTTTGCAAATAAACCAGAAATCTTCTCAACCATGACCTGAAGATCTCTTCTGATATAAGACACAGCAGAGGTAAAAAATATGTATTGTCCTAACTCTACAAGTCGTGACTTTGATTTACTGGATTAAAATACACATGCTAAAACTCAGAGGAGTCAAAACCAGTTACTCTCGTTTTCAGTCACTCTTTCCACTAAAATTGAAAAGCTGAGAGTAACTTTTTCCATGAGTCTATGCAAAACAGAGAGGGCCTGGGAAGGAATATATGTTAGAACCCCAAACCCTGCAGGTAAAGGGCACATTTCATTGATTTCAAAGGTCCCTGTCCAAACCCATTGTCATCAATAAAGTAGCTAATTCCATTCTAAACTTCCAATCAGCTGAGCAGCAAGCAGTAAACTGGAACGAACTTCTCATCTCGATACTGCTGCTTTTTCTGCCTTATCATGCACTGTACTTAGCCAGGTTGCTAATTAGGTAGTTTTGTGACTGGAAGTTCAAAATGATTTGAGAAAATGACAGTTATTCATCAAATTCAAAGTAAGATGTAAAAATAGCTTCTACCTAGCTCTTATATTACAAAATGAAATTTTCTACTGAGAAAAGTAGAGTGGGATTTCTGGCTTTTAGATATAAAAATGATTGAGAATTTCCAATTTCTTCAAGAGGCAGCCTGTAGTTATGAAGTGCTAGCTGTGTTTGCAACTCTGCTACAAAGGATAATAATATAAACATATGCTATTGAAAAAAACCCTGAAGTAAGTGTTTACCTACATTAAAATAATTGTTTTTATGTTATATAATGCAGTTAAATGTATGCTACAAGTATGCAATAGATATTCCATTGTTTTAAAAATACTTTTTATTGGTAGTTGTATTCAACACTTTTATTTTATTTATTTTTATGTGATGCTGAGGATCAAACCCAGTGCCTCACGTGCTACACAAGCACTCTACCACTGTGCTACAACCCAGCCCTGTTATCCCACTTTGAGTATTAAAAAATAATGTTGTTTACATTAAAATATAGAATGCATGTATATATGCATTATATATATATTTATATGTATGTTTGGTTTGAAAGAAAAAAATGATATTTATTTGAAGGACACTGAAATGTTATAATCTCCCTACAAATCTGTTACTCTCAAACAGAATTGTTTTGCTTAAATAAAGCTGAGGAATATTCGAGTCGTACAAAAACAAACTAGAATCATCACAAGCTAGATGAAACATTTCTGAAAAAACTGTTTTAGCTAATATAGTAAATCATCTTCAAATATGTTATTTTTTCAAATGTGATTTCATCTGTACAAGCAAATTAGTCTATAACTATCCTTGAGGATGCCTCTCTGTGTGGCACAGTGTCTATTTGAATAATGGATTCCCCTACGCAATAGAGTTAAGTAAAGTCTGGATTTTGTATTAGTTGTGACTCTCAGTGTCTCAGAGAGGTCCCTTGACTTTACTAAGTTCTAGGATCCAAAATGTTCCTGGGCAAAATCATCTTCCTGGACCTAGATGAGGGGTAGAGTGTGTCCATGAGTGGTAAAGGCTTTTGGGGGGACAAGAAGAAAAAAGTAGATAATTGTAGATCTTGAGTCTTTGCCTTTTACACTAGAATTGCTCCTCCATGACAATTCAAAAACAAGTGACCAATTACCAATTAGATATGTCCTTTTTTCTTTTTTTTTTTTGGAACCAGGGATTGAACTCAGGGACACTCGGCCACTGAGCCACATCCCGAGCCCTATTTTGTATTTTATTTAGAGACAGGGTCTTACTGAGTTGCTAAGGGCCTCGATAAGTTGCTGAGGCTGACTTTCAACTTGCGATCCTCCTGACTTAGCCTCCCAAGTCGCTTGGATTACAGGTGTGCGCCACCACACCTGGCTAGATATGTTCTTAATCATTTCAATCCTTGGCTCTTTTTAATAAACTGATAAACCTAGGTACTTTATGACCTCATTTTGCATTATTTGACATTCTAAAAAATCCCAATAGAACATATGACTTAATCAGAAAATAAAATAGCAAATACTACATATTAGGTAGTATTTGATTACTGTAACAAACACCTGAGATCAATCAACTCAAAAAGAGAGAAGGTTTATTTTGGGTCATAGTTTTAGGTTTCCATTTTAATGACCTGGCAGACACATCGGTTTGGGGTCTCTGGTTGGGGGCAGCATTTCATGGCAGGAGCATATGGCAAAACAAGCTGTTCCCCTGAGAGTGTGGAATAAGACTGAAAAAAGGAGGAGGAGACCAAGATCTCACAGTTCTCTCTGAGGGCACATTCCCAGTGAATCAAAACCTCCCATTAGTCCCCACCACCTCTCAAGAGTGTCACAGTTACGGGACCAAGTCTTTATTACATGGACCTTTGGGGAACACTGCAGATCAAAATTATAGTATACTGTACACCTAATTTTTGTATCACTTTGTATCTATCCCAGAATATTCAGATACATGCATCATTCAACTTCTGCTGAGTGTCACTGATTACAAGTGAAAGAGAAATCAATCTCTGAAACATAACTACCTTGAACATTTAAAAAATTTAATTTCATGTAACAGATACATCATGATCTCTGAAACATAGCATTTAATGTCTTGGTTTTATTTTTTTTGAACACATACTATGTTAAAAATTTTTAATAGAATGGGTGTAAGACAGAAAACTATCCAACTTTATCTTAAAATATTCATGAAAAGAATAATTGATAGAGTAAGGGGCTTTTTTTTTCTTTTAGGTATCAAGGGAAAATAAACATGATTAATAGATAAGAAATTAATAAAATGAACTTACAAAATTAATTCAGTACAAAAGAGGGTAATGAAAGAGTTCCTTATAGTAATGAGTAAACCAGAGTGTTCTGAATGTGACCTCCATCTGACCTTGGGCCCATCAGTTCCCACCCATGCTACCTTCACATCTGAGAAGACCTACCCTCTTCCCACTCACTTTTTTATATTAATGATGCATAAAAGATTCCACACTAAATCCACATTCCTGCAGTCATATATGGTATTACTTGCTGTGCAATATTATCTGTGAGGATTCAATTGTATAATAAAATATTCAAATAGACTTGAGATTGCAAAAATACTTAGATAAAGATGAAGTAGGACTTGAGAAACAGCTCCAAAGATAATTATTAATTAATGTTTCTTTTATTACAGATGGAGAGATTTTACTAAAAGCTATAAATGGAATGGAATAAAATTTTAGGAATGTGTAGCATTGGACATTAAGGGCTCTATTTCTTAGACTTTCTCATGTTCTTCCTGAAAGAGAACACTCATTTTCCTCCACACAGTCTTTTCAGGGAACGAGGGATGAGGAGATGGAATAGGGTAGAACAGGGACTTGGAGTCATTTCTCCCTATTGACTGGATATGCCAGCAACCCTCTGATGTCACATTCTCTCGTTCATTTGCATTTCCTCCCTGAGTAGAGGCTGGAAGGCATCATCCAGTCTCTAAGAACCACAGTAGTTGCTTCATATTCATCTAGCTAGGGCCACAGCTAGGACTAAAGTGCAGTTCAGTTAACTTCATCTCCATGTCAAGTTGCCTCAGGAAAGTAAGTAATCAGGCAATGCCTTTTTCACAGAACTCATTAATAGCCATTTGTGAGTGTCTGAATACCATCACACTATTATGAGGATTTCTTCCCAGTAGCCATTCAGGATTTTATAACATTAGGAAATTTACTCTGTAATTAAAACCATAAAAAGCATGCATTTATGACTTTAACAGGTCGTTAAAATATGCATAAGTACCACTCTTGGAAAATGCTGAGTCTTAGCGAGACTTTTCTGAGAGTCATGTATTTTTCTAAAGCATATTTAGAAATTTGCACTTGCTCTGCCAATCTTTCCTGAACACTCCACTGCACAGGCAGAAGGCATTCTTTCCCCTGGCAGATTTCTTTTTAAAAAGTTCTTTCTTTATTCTTTTCATGGCATTTGTTCTTATCTGAAATTATCTTTTCCGTTTATTCACCCCTGCAAGAAGAGAAGCACCACAGGGCAGAAATGTGTCTTTTTCAAAATAGTAACTCTTATAAATGAATGAACCAATAAATCAGTATGTATATGAAGAAAGGACAACATGGCCATGTAGTTTCCTCAGAAATGTCTTTTGACACTTTTACAAGATTTTGGATTGTCTTTACAGGAAAGGTCAGTAGAGGGCTGAGTAGTAACCAGTGTCTGCTGGTCCTTCCTTGGAAAGTCACCTTCAGAAAAACGGTTGCAGTTTTGCTGTTTTATTATACAGATTTAGAAAATTCATTTATCAGAGCTTTCCCTAAGTTTCAGACCTAAAAATAATTAGTACATTTTCCGAATTAATGACTGGATTGTTACATAGATGTCTGTTGCCTTTGCATTTAATTCTATTTTTCCCCCTTTCCTCCTCTTGATATCATCACCATAGGCAAATTTGGACTTGGCTGTCACCATTTTGCATCTGGCTGGTACTGGTTGCCCAGGAAACACATTGTGATTTCACAAGCATCTCAGTAAAAATTTGAATTGAAAATACATAAGTTCTGTAACCTTTCAGTTTTCCCCATTCTCATGTTAAAGGAATTTCAAGACTTCACAGAAATTATTCTGGGGTTAGTGCATTCGAGTGTGGAAGAAGTTAGAAATCTCTTTGTTTATGCATGAATGTACCAATTAGAATCTATGAAGACTTTGTTTACAACAGTTTGTACTTAAAAACCAAACCAAAATGAAGGCCCTTTTGAAAAACTAAAAAGAAATTTAAATGGTATAGGAAGTATTAGAGGTTTTATTTTTCACTTCTGGCACTAAATATCTCCTATATAAAAAAATTTGCAAATTCTAAAGATAGCTCATCCCCACATGCAGGCCATTTTAGGCACTGATCATTTCACTCGTTTCTTTCTTATTTTTATCCTTGTTATCATACTTTGTTCTTCAGTGCTCATTATTCCACTGCAAATCATGCTCCAATGTTTTTTTCTGGCTATGTGCTCATTTAAAACATCAGTTTCGGTTGCCTGATATGACCTGCACACTGTACTTATCTCTAGTGATTCAATATTGAAGATGTCTGGAACTTAAGCTCAAGGAGTTCACAGTCTAGTTAAACAAACTCAGTTGTAATACACTGTGAGCTGTGCCATGGCAGGGGAACCAAAGACCCCTTCGGAGGGCACCCCCATTGCAAATATCCAAATTTCCCTCTGTCTTTAGTTCTTTCACAAAATGCTTGCTAACACCCATACCTTCTGAAACTTGCCTCACAACAATCATGCCTTCCCTTTCACTAATATGTCTCTCCTTTCCACTTTGACCAGCTGCTAGAGTTGAGTTAGAATTTGTTTCATGCTTCTGCCCTTCCAACCATTTTTTCAACATAATGCAAAAAAAAAAAAAAAAAAAAAAAAAAAAAAAATCATTCCTTATAGAGGGTCATGCCGTTTCCTTTTTCCTAAGGGTGATTCTGTGTTCTGGTTTTCCTAAGGCAGCCATGGTTTGTATCTTATCCATAGACCCCACTAAGTTTATTTACTCAGTACACATATCTGAGTTTGGATAATGAAATATAAGTTCATTTACTTATATTTCTTTCTGTTTTCACACATTTACAACATTTGTGGCATTATAGGTTTGGCATCTAGTTCTCAGTAATCTGCCCCAGATTGATCCCAGCATTGGATGACTTTAGTTTATGGATAGACACTTTCAAAACCTCAGCTTCCAAATGGGATGTTATACTCCATGTATATGTGATGTGTCAACAAACATTCTACTGTCAGGTAAAGAACAAATAAAAAAATTTAAAAAACAAAACAAACAAAAAACCCAAAACCCATCAGCCTCCAAACTCTTTGTCATCCTTGACTCCAAATGTGTTTACTGAGTCTTTACATGCATGGCCAGTCATTGTCCCCACAAGTCCACCCTGAAACTCCTCTTAGAAATTTGTTACTCTATTATCTCTAACCACAATTCCCTAATATCTCCACATATTGCCCTATTATTCCTTCATGCCTTGGATTATCAACCATTTGTGTCCTCTTGATCATTTGGAATTCTCAGAAAAAATCTGATTTCAAGATTTAAGCAAAATCTAACTAAATTCCTTGCCTTTGTGTTTTTATTTTTACTGCCTACCCACTAATTCATGATTCCACCAATAATAGTACAAGCTGCCTTCCCTGTTCTTACATGCACAGAGAATCACCATTATGATGTTCAAGTTTATTATTTTGAATCCCACTTCAGGCCACCTGCCATTCCTTCTCATCTGTTATTATTTGGGTCATCTTCTTTTCACTTTATTTTTAGAAACTCCCTCAAATGCTAATGTTGTCCTGGGGGTCTTCATCCCGTATTGTATATTCACCATTTCTAGCTTGTAGGTGAGGATCTTTTTTTGGAGACAATTGAGACATTTAATGTCACCTTTCAATCCCTACTTACACAGTAATTTTCCTCTCAATCATCCACTCTTGTCCTCTAGAAGTCAGATGCTAAGATGCCACAATTCATACAATAATTCTTTAAATTGTGATTTTGATGCTCATATTCTACACGAATTTATTCTATCATTCTATTTTTCACATAGAAAACTTCTCTGTTATATTTTTTTCTCAATTAAAAGAACAAACAAAAGCAGAACCATAAGCGTCTTTGGACAACAGCCATGACGGCAACAAACATACAATTTTCTTTGTTCACAGATTCTCTGTTATTTTTTGCTTTGAGAAGAAAGTTCAAGCCAGTCAAGTTCCATGAAGGAACAAATCCTATTTTGTTTAAACTTGAATAGCTTGGCCTATAGCAGGTGCTCAGAAGATGAGTCCTAAATTTTTAAAAAGCATGTTGTTTTAAAATAATGTCTTATATATTTTTGATTGGTATCTTTAAACTTTTTAAATAGATGATTTGTTAAAAAAAATCCCTGAATATTTAATGTTATGTACAGGGTCACTCATCTCTAGTAATAGATAATTTTTTAAAAGCTATTCATATATACATAAATATTCACTTCTAAGTGGACACTATATATACTCATCTTTTTAAATTCAGACTGGACATCAAAGTAGAAGGGGTAAAAAAGCAAGGAATTTTGTCTCAAGAAATCTATTTTGGGAAAATTTCTGGTTTAAAAATATCAAGCTGAAGAAATTAAAGGATAAGTTCAATTTTTAAATATTTTTAGACTTTCAACACCCACACAGAGCATTCTCAGACTCTTTAAATCAGATCAGATGAAAACGTCCTGTCACATTTGGACCTAAAATTAAAGTGTCCTGTCATATCTCTAGAAGTAGCAGTAAAATCAATATTGTGAGTAACTTATTTAAGTGATGTCTTTACTATTTTATCTTGAGCTGGGATTATGATGTCAGCATTAATGGGATCATTAAAGTCTATTATATTTTGTCTACAGCAACAATATTCATTTCAGTCGACTATGATCATTTTTAAATATGCAGAAATGTGCAGAAGTCAGCCCTGATAAAGTGATATCCCTGTATGTATTCATAATTAAACATTGAAATAGACTTTTTTCTTCCAGTACATTAAGGTAAGTAGGTTAAAATTGTAGCAGAAAGACTTAATACATGTTTAAATGAATGCTGCTCTTCAAATGTCAGCATGAGAGGAAAGCAAAATAATGAGGATGGTTTATGATTCTTTTAAAACTAAATTTTAGAAATGTACTTAACACTTTATAAAATGTATGACATTTTGCCTCCATTAGAGTTTTCCCTGTATACACTTAAACATTTGCCTCAGGTAATTTATAAAATATATTTAATATTCACAAAATATCAACTCTATTGGTGATTAACTGCTATTTTTGTTTATGTGATTTCACTCTATGCTTGAAAAGATAAAATAATACTGCATTTTAAAACTACTAATGAAAATTTTAATTTTTTATTTGCTTTGTAAATTGTATATGATTTAATCTCCATTTTGCAGCTGAGGAAATTGAAAGATGTAGCACATAGATGAGCTGGTTTTAAATTCAAATCATTCTGATCACACAGCTAAGTGAGAAAACCAGGAAGTTTAAACTCAACAAAATATATTCTCAAAATGATACGTGGACCATTTCTGACGTATTCTGGTTAGGTGTAAAAATCAAGGATACAGAAAGTAGATATAGACATCTCACTCTTCCTTTAGATGCTTCTTTGAAACTATTCATATGAGTGTCCTTTAGAAATAAAAAGTAGAAATCACATTGGTATTAGGAACACAAGTAGATATTTTATGTTACCATCACATTATTATTATAATATTTGTTTTTTTTAACTATCATGTACTAAAAATGCTACTATGTTAAATAAGGAGCTAAATGCTTTGCTTGTGGTATATTCGAGAGACATAACTAGGAGGTTTTAACTACTAACATGGCAATTGTACAAAAGGAGGAAATTGAGTCAGAATAGTCAGGTCAGTTGTTCAAAGAGGAGAATTAATGCTCCAGTACTGGTAGAATTCAGAAAGAGAAACAAAAAGAGATATGGTACAGAGTTTCAAGTCTGAAAAAGAGATGATAATAGTTTAAACATTAGATTGATAACATTTGTTAACAACAGAATAATCAAATCTGGAAGAAAGTAATGGTTGGAAATTAATCTATACTTAAGGACTAGAAATTGACTTCTCAAACTTTTTCCTAAAACAATTAAATGCATTAAATTCAAATGTTCTCCCCTTTTCTACACAAATAAAAGTAAACAAATGAAATATAGCATTCACCTAATAATCAAATGCATTCAAATATAAGAATTGTTTCTTGCCTATTTAATTGGCAAGCTGATGAAATTACCTGTTAGAAAAATATTTGCTGCCTTTCTGTGAAACAACTTGATAACACCTGTCAAAAGAAAAAACTATCATGCCTTTTACCTGGAAAGCTTAATACTACTTAATTAATACAAAACAGATATTGAAGCAAATGGAAGTGTCTATGTGCAAAGATTGCCAATATGGTATTGATAATAATGTAAAATAAGAAACAACATGTTTTTGTTGCATAGTAGTTTATTTAAAAATAATGTCATGTAGCCAGGCATGGTTGTGCATTCCTGTAATCCCAGCAGCTGAAGAGGCTGAAGCAGGAGGATGGCAAGTTTAAAACAAGCCTCAGCAACTCAGCAGGGCCCTAAGCAACGTAGCAAAAACAAAGCAAAAACAACTTAGTAAAAACAACTTAGTAAAAACAAAGAATAAAAAAGAGTGGGGATGTAGCACAGAGAAAAGAGGTTCAACCTTTACCACCACCAATAATAATAATAGTAATAATAATAATAATAATAAAGTGTTGTGTTTATATTACATTTTATAATCATTTGCTTAACTAAATATTATGGGCTTAATTTACAACTTTACATTAAATTAATAAATCTAAATATTGTTTATGTAAACATATTTAAATATTAAATTTAAATTTGATGTGTTTAAGTTTAAATTGAATATGTTAATTAGATGAATTAACTTCTGGTATAGTACATATTAAATATATAAGTACTTATATATTCCTGAGTGTATAAACACATACAGAATGTTCACGAAATTTTCTTCTAATGATCAGTGATAGCTATTTCATATAGTAATACACTAAAAAATTTTGACTTGTACATTGTTTCTGTTTTATTTAAGTTTCTTCAGTGAGTTTGTAAACAAAAAGTATAAGTAAAATACAAAGATGAATTTTGAACATATTTTGATATTTTCTATGTACATTTTTTTCTCATTGTTGGTGTTAGTATTATGAAGACCTCAGAACATGAACTAATGAATTAGTTAGAAATTCCTATCAAATAATACAATACTATGTTCATGAAGCTTTCAAGTCTTAAAACATATCATCATGAAACCTATCATAAGAAGTAACAATTTTTTATCTTATTATAATTGAGTTCATACTTTAAAGCCTTAAATTTGTTATTTTATTTAACACAGTTTTTCTGTAAGTATTCTATATTCTCATTCTTCTACTTAAACAAATATTGCTCCATTATTCATTGTATGGGTCCACATAAGAAACTTCTAAAGAGAAGTTAAAAAGTATTTTTATGTAAGTTCTTAAGTGCTAGGTCTTCTTGCATTTGGTAATGAGATATGATGAGCATTCCTATATCTCATAAGAGATTAATCACAAATTTTTCCAACTTTAGTAATTATTTCACTGACTTCTTGCTGTCATAAATTTGTTAAGCTATTTTCTTTGTTACAAGATTCTATTGTACTTGCAATGATGAAATCTTTGGCAATGTTATTGAATATGTCATTTATTTCGGATCCCCAGAAGATGCTATGTACACAGCATAAGGTAGGAAAGAACAAATGCAGGAAGATCCTGGGTTTCGATCTGCTCCCACTCTGCAGTAGCTACTTACCCTTAAACACACCTCTTCACATATGAATTCCCATTTCTTCACTCATTAAGTGAATTGAACAAATTATTCGGTCTGATTTCTAAAGAGATAAGGAACGAAGGCCAACATAGAGAAAGCATTTTCAGATATGTTGGTTCTGGACTCAAATCCTAAGAGGTAGGTTGCTGCTTCAAACACTGCTTTCTAACTCAAATTACAGCTGAAAATACAACACCATTTCATTCTTCTGTGTAGTAGTGACTGGACACTAAAAATTATCTAGTGCAGAAGTGGTCTTTGTGCTATGTCTTTAAGTAGGTCAGCATATTGTAATTTTAGTATAGAAGGAGAATAGTGTCTTCTCTGTTTGAGCCTCCTTTTTAATTGCTTTTATCTCTACGTGCTATGGCTATATAAAGTTATTTCTTTGTATTGTCTTAATATAAATTCAAAATATATTTTACTACTATGTTTTTCTAAAACAAGAACCACATAAAAACTTGTCTTGCAAATCCTATTGGGGCACTTGTTCAAGAGTTTGAAAAAAAAATGATTTTATTGAGACTGGGATTCTTTCTATAAACATTCCTCAGCATATTTTCTTTTCTCATCTAGAAGATTAACTTCTTAAGAATAAAAGTTTTAGCTGCATTTATTCCAAGGCTTCGTGTGTGTGTGTGTGTGTGTGTGTGTGTGTGTAATAAACTAATTTTTGAAGTCGGTATGTAAGAGCCTTTATTTTTCTTATGTTTACTTTCAATGTTAAATTATCCAGACATTAATTTTAATTAATAAAAAGTAAATCAGAACACTTATATTGGCAGAAACATTTGCCTTTCAGTTAAGAGAAATGTAAGATATTAAGACATGAAGAGAGTTGTAGGATATCTCCCTTAGTGATTGGCTTAAAAAAAGTTCAAAATATGGTTTATCAGCATACATTCATCCTGATAAACCACAGTATTACACCTGCACCTGTGATATTCTCGGGCAACAGTGGGGTGATAAAGGAGCATTGAAATTATACAAGGTGCTTAAAAGCATGATTTGGGGAGTTAAAAGAGGAGTTGAATTCTTACTCGTTTGTTTTCCGGAAGGAATTTAACTTCTCATCTATAAATGGGATGCAATAATATTACATTTTTCATCTGTACCAAGGAGGCAAAAGAATTCCTCTAAAGGATAAAGCTCAATGAGGTAATGTCTCCACAGGGTAAAAAGTGTCTAGCATCCAACTCATTCAATAAATAATACCTATATTTGCAAGGTGTGGGAAGGGGAGTAAAAAGAGAAGTTAAAACTTGGAAAAAGAACTAACTTAGGAACTCATTAATAGTATCATCTTAGGCAAAGTGCTTGAATTCTTTACATCTTAACTGTCATACCTGTAAGACAAATACATCTCTAACTGTATGAGTTTCCTATGGCTATAAAATCAATTAGCAACTTAATTATGAAGCCATTTAGTGGAAAGTGTTTATTATGTTAAAACTTCTTTAGGTCAGAAATCCAGAGGCAAGGAACCTGCATCATTTTCAGAGTCTTGGCAGGCTGCAGGGAAACCCTGGGAGAACTGCATTCTCAGCCAGAGGCTTCACTGGAGACCAATTTGCCTTCAAGTTTTTTCAGGTTGTTGGAAGATTAATTTCCTTGTGGCTGTGGGACTAAGGATCTGGCTTCATTCCTGTTGTCAGGGGGAGGCTACAGAAAGAGGCTGCAAAATCTACCAGTTTCTTGCTACCTGGCCCTCTTCATACGACCCTCCAAGAAGGAGAGGAGAAACTGCCATTTAATCTGCTGAAAGAGAGTCTTAGAAGATGTGGCATGCATCACAGCTGCTTTGTAACAGAAACCAAAGAACATCCCACTCCTTTTTTCTGAATTCTGTTGACAAGAAGTAAGTCTAGTTTCCCCTGTAGTGAAAAGTAGGGGATTTTACAAATGATTGACTCTGATTTTCCCCTTAAAGTGTGTCTATCATTTTATACCATCAGATTTAAGAAATATAAAATGATCAAAATATGTTCATGTATATAATTAATTCTTTTCTGAACTTCAAAGTGTTATGCAGATCTATGAAGATATTCCCATTTGATTCACTGTTCTAAGCATGATTCATTTTAGTACCACTAAACCAAAAGCCTAAGAAGATCTTTGCAGTCTTCAAAGAACTCTAATATAGGTAGGGAGGGAGAGAAGGAAAAAAGAGAAAGAAAAAGAGAGAGAGACAGAAATTCTATGAGTAAAGCAGCAAAATACTTGTATACATTTTGGAAAAATTCCCCAAATATTCTAGGTGATTAAGATTCTAAGTGGGTACAAAGAAAAATATAAATGTTTAAATTATGATAAATGTTTAGAAAAGGAGTTACTGAATCAAGAGGACACAACGCTGCATCACAGCTCTGAATAGGTGTATTCCACCATACACTCTGAATAGTTGTATTCCACCTCTTCAGAAAGATATATCAATTTGTATCCCAGGAGCAACATCTGAATTATCTTTTTCAATGCAATGGCAATTTGGGATTCTCTCCTCACATGATTAAGATGATGAGGATTAGGAATGCTAATGGAATAGTAACTCAAGATAAGTTCTATGTCTGCCACCATTGCTGCCAAAATGTTATACTGATGAAAAGGAAGACTTTTGTAATATTGAATTATAATGCCAAACATGGTGATGCAGGTCTGTAATCCCAAGGACTCAGTGGGCTGAAACAGGAGAAACACAATATCCAGGCCAGCCTGAGAAACTTAGTGAGACCCTGTCTCAAAATAAAAATAAAAACGGTGGATAATGTAGCTCAGTGATGAAGCACCCATGGAGTTCAATCCACAGTACCACATACATGCACACAAAATATTGATGAATAGTGCTTTCACAAATGTGCCTTCTTTAGGAAAAAGAAATATTTTGCTTACATCATGCATGTTGATAAATAATTGATATGACCTAAGATGCCAATGGTTGAAAACCATTAGACTGGATCACAGTTTGTTTTAAAATAAATACTATAACCTAAAGAAATTTTTAAAAGCTGGAGTTGACTTCACCAACAAATTTAAATTATAAAACACCTTCTATGTATAATTCAAAATCCATAATGTAAACTTATTTGTAGTGACACTTTTAATCATGGTATCATGTCATTTCATTATTCTTGCATTTAATATGCAGCTAAATTAATGAAAAAAAATAAATGGCTAGGAACTTCCATTAGAGCTAAAGAATACAGACTATGTTATCTTTAACTCCTTTGCTCTAATGGGAATGTCTTAAGAAGTTTTTATGAGGATTTTTACCCTAAAAAGTAAGTTTTTGATTGATATAATCATATATATCAATTCAAGTAAGACTGGTTACTTGATGCAGAAAAAACACTTGAGTCACCGTCCCAGACTATTTTCATTCAGCAGATTTATGTTTGTATTTCAAATGATATTTTATTCGGGGGATGAAGCTTATAAACTGCCACTCATTTCTCAATAGGTTGGTGAATTCAGTTAAATTAATTTCTATGTAAGTCACTCTAAAATCATTGAGCATGCCGATTTGCTGCTATCTGGTTGAATAGAATTCTGTTTTTCTTGTGCTGATTGTCATAAAAAAACTGCAAATGTTAAAAACATAAAGAACTCACGTGGTGTTTGGCATAATGGAATGTGTCAAACTGTCCCCAGTGATGATGACAGGTTTTGTACAATTTGCACCATTATAACGGCATGACAAGATATATGTTTACTTGGGTATGAAAAAGCAGAGCAAAAAGTGTTCCAAATGTGAAAAGCAATAAAAGAAATCACTTTTTTATGAAACAGTATATAAAATTTGTTACCAGTGATAGATTTATAGTAAACTAATTTGTGGAATAAATGATGTGTAAAGATTCAAATGCATCCGCAGTATTAAAATTTACCTTGCATTACCCTTTGTGATTATTGATAACTCTAAGTGCTGTAAAGGATTAAAAATGCCTTTGAGAGGAAAGTACTGTGGTTTTGAGGTTTTATCATATTTTAGGATCTTCACTCATTTTAGCATTTTAATTTGTTGTGTAGTAGTGACATTCCTAATGAAGAGACTCCCTCCGTGAAGCACCAAAAGTTCCTATTTAGAAAAAATAAAAAAAAAAAATTTGCAGAAATGCATTCTAGAGTTGAAAACCATTTTTATTAAAAATGGGGTGTAGTTTTAAAAATCATTAATTGAAATTTCAATAAATATAGGAGACTGTTGATAAAGATGAACAAAAAATAATTCAGGGTCATTTTTAGAAATTAATAGAAATTAGGATCTGCTAGGAAAGAAAGTTCTGAAGAAGAAACCCAGCAATGGAACCACATAACAGGGATGTGGATCACAGATCCCATCATGGAAAACCTGGTAATGAAGTGACACAGACTCCTGCAGGGTCAAAATCTCCTGCGACTGTTGTATGTAGCTCCTGTCACACCTGGAATACTCTTCTCACTTTGGGAGGTCTGAGGTTGTTTGCAGGGAATAGATGTTAGGTTTCTGACTAGTTCCACCTTTCATTGACTCACCCTCTGGACCTGCACTTTCCAAAACAGTAACTCAATATGGTAGCCTCCATATCCATTGAGCACTTAACATGTGGTTACTTGGAGTGCACACGTTATACTGTAAAACATGGTGAATTTGGTGAATTTTAAAGGTTCAATACAGCAAAAGAATGCTCAATGTTTCATTAATAATTTTACACTAAATACTTGGTGAAGTGATAATGTTTTAGATTGTGTATTTAAATAAGAGTACATTATTAAAATTAATTTTTACCTGTTTTTATTTTGAAATGTGACTACCAGAATATTTTAAACTATCTGGAAGACTCACATTCTGTTTCTACAGGCAGGTATTATAGTAAACAGTGACTGCTCTAGGATTCTCCTCTTACAACTAAAATTTCCCCAGCTGACAGGTGAAGCATTATAGTGTAGAGTAATGAGAGGGAAAGAGAAGGCAGTTAGAGCACAGGAGGTGTGAAGTGCTAGTGCCTGATTGAAGTAAATGCCCTAATGTAAATAATTATTTTCCAAACAGCAGAAATTCAAACACCAATCTAAAAAAGAGTATAATTGATCACTCATGAGATCCTTTCATACTTTGGCTCAAGGAGTAAAGAAAGAGAAGTAGGCTATGGAGGTGGGTTGAAGGATGGGGTTGCACTGCAGAGTGGCATGGCAGAGGGACAGTAGAACAAGAAGACTGGAGGCACAAGAGGATCTCGTGAATTTGGATATCTCCTGCCTTTAATTAGATTGCAGTGGCCCATAGTTAACGCCAGGAGGTATTCTCAAGATAAGGCTGCAGATCTAGCCCTTTCTTCTTTGAATTAAAAAACAATTCTCCTTTGTTAAAAATATGGTTTAAAGCAGAGCTCCCGAGAGAGCTTTCATCTGACAATTTCTGCTCTAGTAAATGTATACTCCAACATGATATTAAATCCAAAACTGTTTCATCTACATCATATTACAATCAATATTTTGTCAGAAAGAGTGATTTTTCAAGATTCCTATTACTATGGGAAAGTAAAGCTATCTATTCAATACATCACAGCTTTGCTTATGCAAAGCAGATATTTTGCAAATGTCAACAAATTTTTCCTCTCTTTTTCTGGGCAATCAGAGACTCATAAAAAAAAAATCAGAGCACAAACAGAATTCACTCATATAGCATATACAAAAACTATGTGAACACTTAAAGAGCAGAGGTTTAGTTCAAAAATTCATGATTTTTTTTCTCTCCTATCTGACCATTTATGTTTATACTTATCTTTTAAAATTAAAATCAAGGGCTAAAAACAAATGCTATAAGAAGATGATATGATTATATAAGTGGGTATTTATAGAGCAATATGTTTTAAAATGCACATATTTCTGTTCCCCAACATCTATTTTTATAGCATTGTCAAAAGAGCAAAAAGTACGTACACATATACATACATACATACAAAAGTTAGAAAATTTAAAATCCCTGAGAGTTTCTAATACTAAGAGGCTCCTAGGAAGAGGGAGAGAGAACAGTATGAGCTGTTAGGAGCAATGATGTGGAAAGCCCTTTGAGATGCATTAGCTGAGAAAAAGATGTGTGCTCCTATGTGCATAAAATGTAAATATCAACTATTCTTGTACATATGTCATATGCATACATAATGTACCTTTATATTGCATATGTAATCTTCTGTATAATTATTTTGCAATTTTATTTTTTAGGTTTTGTGGAAACCTCAATACTGTTTTGCAGGATAACTATAGTAGTTTACATTCCCACCAACAATATACAAGGATTCTTTTTCTCTTATACTCTTGCCAACACTTAACTTTTCCTTGTCTTTCACAATAGCCATTTCTAACAACTAGAAGATGACAATTCATTGTGGTTTTAATTTGCACTGCTCTGACAATTATTGATGTTCAGCATGTTTTCATGTGCCTGTTGACATTTCTATGATCTCTTCAAATTGTTTTTGTCTTTTAGTATGCTTTGTGTTTTTTGTTTGTTTGTTTGTGGTTGAAACTCAGACATGATATATAGGATCAGAGTAAATGAAGTAAATTGCCTTTCTTTAATATGTGAGTGGAGTCATTGGAAATTGAAATTTCCTCTGGTATCCTAGCTTATTTTCTTCTCTGGTGTATTTGAATTTTCCTACAGGCTTCTTGAAGTCTTACTTGATATCAGTTGGTCAGTGATCCGTGTGCCAAGGCTGGGACCTTATTATGTGCTTCTCAGTCTCCCTTTAACCTTAGGGGAGACAGGAAGGCTAGAGGGGACTAGAGTAGGGTATTTCCCTTTTCCCAAGCTGGTAGAGCATTTCTCTGGAGAGGGAGCCTTACTACAGAATCCTCTGTAGGTATTTCAAAATGACCACTCACTCTTTCCCCATTGATGTCAAAGAGTGTTAGATCAAAGGTGTGTTGGTAGTAGAAGAATCAAAATATTTAAAATGAGTAATTTGAAAATCTTGGAAGTGTATGATTAATATCTCCTATCTCAATACACATTTTTTTTATGTTGAAAATACATAATTCAAAAGTTTATGGAAGATCTTCTGCAAGTGGCACAACATTATGTACCTGTGAGAATTTGGGCTAGCTAACTGGAAAACCTTGATTATTTACTCTACAAGCACACATTTAAATTCCTCATGAATTAAATTGTCATTATCATTATTCAATCTATTATTTTAAACTAAGATATATTTGCATAAATATACTATTCCTAAACCTAGAGTGACTCTGCTATCAGATAGAAGCTTTGAGTTTCAAATATTGCCAATGGGACTGCATGTACAAAACCCTAATTTCAAAGAAACAAAAAACCCTGATATCAGTTCATGTTATGGGATTTTGTAAAATAGCTGTAACCAAAATACTATCTTTACATTATCTGCAAATAGTATAAAAGGAAACAACTTACTCAATAAATTCAATTTTAAGTAAACTATTATTGTAAAAACTATGACAATTATTACCATTCTATTGTGCTTCTATTTTAGCAATTGCACAATCACAACTAAAACATTAAAATAAATGGTAAATTTTAATTTAATTTAATTATTATTATTTTGAAAATTTTTTTGGTGCTAATGATTGAACCCAAGGCCTCAGGCATGCTAAGCACACACTGAGCTGCATCCCCAACACCTCATATTTATTTTAGAAGTAAGACAAAACTGCTACTATTCCCAGATCGAAAAATTATATTGTTCGTTAACAATGAGAAATGAAAAATTGCTATAATTTTACAATGTGAAAATCAAATAAGATGGAAAAATTAACTAATAGAATTATATTTATATCATATAAATTTATAGAACACTATCTTAAAATTTACGATCCTTTGTCAATGTGAGATTTTGTACTGCCACTTAAATACTAACAAATAAAAACAGAGGTAAAAGTCAAAATTATTTTAATGGTGAAAAAAGTAACTATCTGTGGTACTGAAACTTAGCAGCAGGTTCATTAGAGGGTGGGATCAACTCAGAGGCATCTTACCTCTTCCTGAATGCCAGGTGGACTGTGCTTAGTGTGTGGATGTTTCTTGTGACCAGTGGAAGATAAGCCAAGCCAGGAAAATGCTTCAGTAGAGGACATTCCAAGGGACTGACTTTCTTGTTTTCCAGAACAGAAGAATGGACAGGGGTGTATCTTCTTAGGAAGTATTCCCTGGACCTCTCTGGAACATTTAACTTCTGAAGAAGAATAAGCTGGAACATGGGGGCTGGTGCCCCAAGCATGCTGCTCAGTGGGGAGCACCAGGGCAAATTTTTCTTGCTCATGGACAGGTTGCTGTATCAGAAAGGAGTTGGCTTGTTAGAGTGCTTTCCTTTTCTTGAGAGTGAGGAGGATTGTGACACCAATTGCACAGCAGACGTAAGAATTTGAACACTGACATTATGACAACTTTGTGCTTCTCCTCCCTCAGGGTTATGTTCATCCAGAGGACTTCATGGGGATCTTTTCAGGACAAATGCTCCATCTGAACTTCATAGACATAAGAATAACTTTAAAAAAAATACTTCTTCATTTTTTTCCTTAATGTATGTATTTTCTGTACTTAATTGAGTTTTCTCTTAGCCAATAAAGATCTTAACCCATTATCATGAGTTTTTCTCTTATAGGAAATAAGATGGCTTCAATAGCCTGTGATTTTTTTCTTGGATACTTATGGAAGGAATTTGGGTTGTAATTTATGGGCTTCCAGCTCTCCATAGGTATAGCTGATTGTTATGTGCCTTGGAAAGACTATTTTCTCTCATTGCAGAGCAAAATATTTCTTGATGCTTATGCAAATTCTGATTGTTGATTTATGTCAGGGAAAACCTGAAGTTTCTGTTGGAGCTGTTCCCTCTCCTTTTCTAATAATTATGGGTGTGCCCGCCATTGCTTCTATTTTGAAGCTAAAACTCCTTTTGATTTATCTTCTGGTGGTCTCTATTTTCTGATGTATTTTGTTACACCCATTTCCAAGACCTCAGCACCCATATTGTCTTCTCCTAAAAGTGCAGTGTGTTTCCTCATCTTCCACAAGTGGCAACCTTCATATGGCTTCATAGGATTTTCTTTAGAATTTTCTATTTTTTTCCCTAACAAATCAGTTTACTCCCTTCACTTTTTTGTTCTCTGGTTGCTTTTTTAAAAGAAGCTTCAGGCTTCCCTATTGCTTAAAAAAATTTTTCAACCTTCCTTTATGGCTTTCCTGAAGCAGTTATTCATCCTTCTGGTGGGTTATGAAGGATATTTTAATGGCAGTTACATGCATTATATATGTTTTGTTATCACTTTGTAAAGACAGAATCTTTCATGGGGTATCAGAGAGAGGCTCAATCTGTTCTGAAGAGGGAAATTTCATTTTTATTTGTTCTTTTTGAAAAGTGTCCTAATATTTAAGCTCATGTTTTTCTGAGACTAATCTCTCTAGCTATAATTCTTTTCATATGTTGCTTGATTCAGTTCGCTAGTCTTTTGTTGAATATTCTTCTGTACGCATAAGAGATAGTTTTATTCTTGGAAGTTTCTTGAAATCTGAGATATGTAAGACTTCCAAAAACCTACAAATATCAGTATATACAATCTACTGTATTTCCATGACTTGTCTAAGAGGAAAATTTCTGCGGTATGATTCACATGAGAATTATTCACATGAGTTTCAACCACAAGCCCAGCCAGGACACACTGATTCTGCAGAAACTTTATATAAATATGTTGGTAAGAGACAAGACAAATATCCCAAATGTAAACAGAAAAGAGAATTTAAAATTGTCAAGGTCAGCAGATCTCAGTTATTCTCCTTCCATAGAATATGTATCACTTTTGTGAAGTATTTTGGAAGTGAAAATTAGAATCTATTTCCATTTCATACTAAAAAAGACCTCTGGCTAGATTGTTGAATATGCTTTCCAAAATAATATGATAATAATTCACTCCCATATAAATAGAAAGTTGTAATTATTTATACAATATATCCAAAAGTTTTCATTTCTGTTAAGTCGATGGAACTTTTATTTTCTTTATTTCTTTATTATTGTGGAACACTTGAAAATGTACTTATCACACTAATATACCTTAATGATTCAATTTCTAATGCATAGTTTTGAATTCAATGATACAGATTTACTTTCAGAAAATTCTGAATATGTACCAGAACATTTTACTCCTCATTTAAATAAATGATATCTTAATTATCATAAACTATATTTCCAAGGGGTACTTTTATTATTACTTTATATGGTGTTTCTGAAATGACTGAGTATTTAATAAGTAAAATTATACAAATAAAACTCATAAAATAAATTTGCATTAACTGTATACCCAAGGGGTATTTATTTAATGGACTACTGTGAATTTTATTTATAAAAAAAGTATTCAACATTTAAAATTATGCTAAATAATTAAAATAGTGATGATCTCATTTTAAAGAAAGAGGAATTAGTACATTTTAAATTATTATTGGAGGAATGAATTAATAGGGGAATAGATTACATGATTCTGTGTGTTTTTCTAGCTCAAAGTCAAATAGGCTGATTGTTTTAATTAAAATGTTCATTAAAGATGGGATGATAACAAACAGCAAAAAAGAGCTTTTGAAGTCTGGGGAAAGAAAAACTTGTAATTGCTAAGAATACATGAGGATGTAGCATGGAAGGAACCCACTGGCCTCCTTCCTAGGCATTCACACACAGGTAAGCATCATCTTGGTGCAGACATGTAATCTGCCAGCATCTGGGAGCTTCTGCATTAAGGATGGGTTCATAATAACTAAGCTAATGAATAGCATGAGAATACCATTAGTCTTTTAGTTCAAAATAAAGCCGCCTGTCAAATGGTCTGCAATATGAGTTTGCCTGGTAGGGTCCTGCTCTGATATATGAAATACTTCGATTTCATGGGTAAATGATTGTCTTTGTGATTGTCTTATTGTTTTGATGACTGAAAAAAACACTTTCTGAGTGACACTATTGTTAATGTATTTATTACTTATAATCTGTGTTGGGTATGTTCGTGTTCAAATTGCTAAAGAACAATTTTGTTTCTGATTTGCAGGAGAATGTGTCAATGTGTCATCAAATGCTAACAATAATAAATTCATGTGAACAAAAAAATCAGAGCAAACAGATTTTGATTTAAAAATTCTACAGTACATCTGAAGTATATGTTGATTAAATTGAAAAATCAATGTGACTTAAAATTTTTATATTTTAATTAGAAATCATGGGAAACACCATAAAATAGTGAATATCTTAAATTTGAATACCAATATCATTTTTAGCCTTCCTCCAGGTTTCCTCTCTATGGGGGGCCCTCCTAATTCAGACCTCCAGTGAATCAGGCAAAATGTATCTCTCTTTCATTTTCCCTTTATGCTTGTTTTCAAAGCCAAAAAGCCATCCAGTCTATCATCCCTTCATCCCATCATGCAATTCAAAAATAAATCTGCTTTTTTCAGGAATCTGAAAAAACATGTTAATGGCTCTTTTGCTTCTTGTAATAGCAATTCCTCCCTTTTTATAATTCCATTGCAAAAGAAAACTTTCTCTACCCTTTAATGTATAGAAGAATGTATTATAAAACCTTATATCTTAAATTAATGAATGCAACGGGGAATGGGAATAATCCCTGAAGCAGCTTTCAGACTAAACTCAAGCAAACTTTTCTTTGTGGACTTTGATTATAGACTGGAATAACTGTTCTGTTAAGCTGAGAGCAGCTCAGTCTCCTTCCTTCCTTTTCATCCCTTCCTCCCTCCCTCCCTCTTTCTTTTCTTCCTTCCTTCTTACATGGACCACAAAAAATTCATAAAAGGACAAATGGAAAATTTTGGATGTTGGTTAAATTTTATTGAAAAATATAAATTCTAAAAGGCTACTAAAATCTAGTCCTTAATTTTTAAAGAAATGATAAAGGACAGAAGTGGGAAGATACATTACATTACATATTTTAAATGATTTCCAGTGAAGTCACCTTAAAATGTATTTAAATATTCTTCAAAAGCATAATGCCATTATAATATTTTAAAACGTCAGTAAATTTGTTTTTTTAATTGTATGCATGTTGTTGTGGTTTGAATGTGGGGTATCCCCAGAAAGTTCATGTGTAAAACAATGTAAGGTTTAGAAAATAAATGGTCAGGTTATGAGAGCCTTAATTCAATCAGTGAATTAATCCCCTGATGGGACTAAGAGAGTGAGTTAAGAGATGGGATTAGGAGAGTAGTGTGTGGCTAGAGGAGGCGGGTCATTGGGGTACGTATTTTGCATCTGACAAGGGGAGTCTCTCTCTGCTCTCTGATCATCATGTGAGCTGCTACACTCTTTTGCCAGGATGTTTTGCCTCACCTTGAGCCCCAAGGAATGGAGCCTGATGTCTATGGACTGAGACCTCTGAAACCCTGAACCCCCAAATAAACTTTTCCCCCTCTACAATTGTTCAGGTCAGGTCTTTTAGTCACAGTAGAGAAAGAGCTAAGACATATGCATTTATAAATGTGAGTATGTTTGTGAGTTTTATATTCCATGCTTATGAAGTAAAATACTCCCAACTCCTCCAAGAAGTCTCTATTAAAAACCAATTGCTTTCTTGGACTATCACCAACTTCTAATGATTTTCTGTTACGCTCTATGCAAAATACCTTTTAATATGTATTGGCTTGTATATGTAAATTTTATTGACATTATTTTTTCTTTCAGTACTTTAAAAGTGTTTTTTCCATTTTCTTCTCTAGCATTGTTGATAGTCAGTTGTCATTATTAATATTGTTTCTCTCTAAAATGTTCTTTTTGTGAGAACCATTTTAAGGTTTGTTTCTTTCTCTTTCATTTTCAGCTGTGTGACTTTGATGTGGTTCCACATTTTTCCTTCATATTTACAGGTTCTTAGTTTTTTGTTTTTCACAAAATTTTTATTAGCTATTTTTTAGTACTATCTCTGACTTTTTAATCTCTCCTTTTGTGACTCAAAATATTTATTTTGATAAATCACTGGATATTTTCCCATGGAAATTTGTGACTGTGCTTATTTCTTGCATGTTTTAAATTTGTTTTTCAAATTATTGTAATTTCAAATATACAATTGACTTGTTTTTATATTTATCAAATCCATCTCTTATCATCATGTAAAACTACATTGAACAGTGGAGTTTGTGGGTTTTTTTATTTTAGGGTTTTTGATTTTTAAATTTTATTTAATTTTTCATTTTTTGCAGTATTGGGGAATGAAACCAGGATCTTACATAAATCAGGCAAATGCTTTACATGGATCACATGTCCAGCTTCTTTTAGGGTTTTAAAAAATTAATTTTACTTATATTTTTGATTTGACACAATATTTTCGCAAATTTATGACGTATAATGTAATATTTTGATTCATGTAAACTTTGGGTAATAACTAACTCAGGGCAATTAGCACATCCATCATTTCTTTATGGTGAGTACATTAAAAATTCTTTCCTCTAATTTTGGAGTCACATGATGCATTATTATTGATTATATTCAACCTGCTGTGCCATGGAGCACCAGTTTATTCCTCCTATTTAACTGGCAACATCACACCCATTGGCAAAACTCCCTGTTCTCCTTCCTCTCTACACTCTTCCATCTCTGGTAACCACCATTCTGCTTTCACCTTCTCCAATGAAATCAACATTTTTTAGATTCCACAAATAAGGAGATCATGCAGTGTTCAGAGAAAAGGGAAGTCTTATACATGATCAGTGGAAAAGTAAATTAGTCCAGCCATTATGGAAAACAGCATAGAGGTTCCTCAAAAAATTAGAACTACCATAGGATCCACCCATGGGTATATACCTCAGGAAAATGAAATTAGCATGTCAAAGAGACTCCTGCATGCCCATGTTTGTTGCAACACTTTTCACAATAGCCAGGATGTGGAATTGATATAAATGTCCATTAACAGAGGAATTCATCAAGAAAATTTGTTATATATATTAAACCACAAAAAATCATGAAATTCTGTCATTTGTGACAACATGTATGGACCTGGGGGACATCAAATCATATGAAATAAGTCAGGCACTGATTGATTTTAAGTTTCTGAAAACAACAAAAACAAATATCATTTTTTCCAGCTCTATTCCTAAACTGAAGAACACTATAAAATGTATTTGTTAATAATGTAAAACTTTTATAATTAAACAAAACAAGCCCAAAATATTATAGTAAGTCTTCATTCAGTAGGACTCGATAAGTTGACATTGATTCATATTAAAATATGTGAAAAGAAAAATCTGCATGTAAATATTTTTGACAAATACATGCATTAAAAACATAAGATAAACCATTCTTAGGAAATGTTCAAATGTCACAGCTTTGGAGTCTCTACCATAAATTGTTTACCCAAAGGAAATTCAAGGTAAGTATAAATCACGCCTCAACTGGGTGATCAAAATATATCAGAAGCAGAAATAAAAGTTGAACTACCTTCATTGGTTTCATTGCATATAAAATATAAATAAATTTTTAAAAAGTGTGTCTGCTACCCTGTGGAATTGAAGCTATGAGACATGACAAGTTTAATAAAAGAATTGTTAGATGTAGTTCTACATTAGAATTGGCAGTTGTTTCGATTCTGTTGGTAAATGATTCATGTTTGATATTAATAAACAGTAACTCAAGAGTAGTCCCTCATGGGGAAATGCTGTGGGGAAGACAAGTTCAATTAGTTTTAATGCTACATTAGGTAATACATCTTATTTTCTCCAAAATAAAGAAAATTTAGAATAATGGTATGGAAGTAAATTTGCTGAGATCCTTACTATTTAGTTTTATACATAAAAAAAGACAATGCTAAATACAATACTATGAGTGAATACTCAGTAATATATGATGCAAAACCAGAATGCTGCCTTTAAAATTGAACAGAAATTATAAAACTGAAAAACAAATGACCACAAATTCAGCAATCAAATTTTAAACAAAACTAAAAAAAATGTGTTGTATAGAGTGCTTTAAGTTTCATCCTTCCTGATTATAAGTATTAAAACCACAGATGAAACCATTTAAAAATACATGTCTGTACTGAGCATATTCAGACTTTTTCTCATCATTATTTCCTAAACATTATAGTATAAAATTACACAGCACTTACATTTTATTCAGTATTACAAGTAATCTAGAGAAAATTTAGAGTATACAGAATATTTGAAGGGCATATATGTGTTATAGGTAAATACCTCAATATTGTTGTATAAGAGACTTAAGTCTCCAGGTGTTTTGGTATCCTTTGGAGTCCTGGAACCAATCTTCCATGGGTACCCAGGGACAAAGAAAAAAAAAAAGAAAAGATTTTAAAGGCAGTACTTGGGAATTCAGGGTTGTGGCAAGATAATTTTCATTTGATTTTAAATTTCCTAAACAATCCATGTTCTCATCTAAGCAGAAAATGCCCTTAAAGAAAGGGAGCAGGTACAAGCAGGAATATCAGAAAAGTGAGAACTGGAAGTCTATGTTTCTGTCTCTGTGACCTTGGTTCTTTGACTAAGAAGGCAATTGTGCTTCAGTGCTGGATTTGCTGGAAATTACATGCAGTTTTGCTAAAGCACTGCCTATCTCTGGATCAATTGAGCACGGTTAAATGTAATAATGTCTTAAAGATCCAAGGTATCATGGTGTTTCTTCCATAATAAGATGGGATTTGGATGGCACATAAATGCTACACATTCTATCAGAAGACAGTCTCTTTCTGTGAATTCAAATAGCTTTTAGTTTATTATTTTTCTTATAAAACCTCAAAATCTACTGTGTTTTAGGGTAACTATGTGCATGACATTTTTTGACAAATACATTACTCTTTTATCTCACTCCAAATAGTTCTTGCTTAGAGTTGGTATTAAGCAGAAATTTGTTGCATAGCTGAACAAAATAATAAGTAAATTAAAAGTAGACCTTTAAGTCTGGCAAAAACAGACATTCGAAATAGAAATATGGCATAATTAAAAAATCTTAAAATAAGTATGAAGTACACCCTAGATTTTAACACTCATTTTAGTTTTAATAAATCATATTACATTGTATAGAAGATAGTCAAATTTTTTATTGAGTGAGCAAGAGAGTGAATGAATAGAATTCATCATTGTGATTTACAGAAAGCTTAGACTTTGATATTTGTTATAATGTGAACTTCAGTAATTAACTGCTGTATCCCACAATCAGTTCATAAATATTACTTTAATAAGCTGCATAACATTTAGCTCAGATGTTTGCCTTAATTAAAATTTAAATCCCATATCATTTTCCTAATTTAACAATGCAATATCATACACATACTATTGAAGAAACAAGTTTGTGATTAATAATCAAATATAGAATGTTAAAGGAAATTCAAAACGTGTAATTTGGTACAGAAAGAAGGAAACATATTTTTCACACAATTATGTAGTTAAAAAATTATAATAGACACTTGCACCCAAATGCAGCCCCTGTTTTTCAGTAGTTGAGATCAAGAGGATTTACATAGTTATAAATGTAAGTTGTTAGTAACTGACAAGATTTTAGGAACCAAAAGATTTTCAATGTTTAAAGACATAGAAATGACAAATACAATACTATGGCAATTATCATAAAACTTAACAATGATAGTGTTCTGGTTTGATATGAGCTGTCCCCTAAAAGTTCCTGTACTAATGTAGGAATGTTCAGAAGTGAAATGATTGACTTGTGAGAGCAGAAACCTAATCAGTCCATCCTAGTTTAAATGAACTGGATGGTAACTGTACACAGGTGGATACAGTTGGAGAAGGTGGGTCACTGGGAGCATGCCTGGGAAGGATCATCTTCCCTATGGCCACTTCCCCTCTTGCTGTCTCCCTCCCAGCCACCCTTGAGGTGAGCAGTTTTCCTCCACTATTGCTCTTCTGTCATGACATTCTGCCTCCCCTTGGGCCCAGAGCAATGGAATCATCCCACCTCTGAAGCTACAAGCCAAAATAAACTTTTCTTTCTCTAGGCTGTTCTTGTAGGGTATTTTGGTCATAGTAAATTGAGTAATGCAAATAGTGAACATAAAATGAATAACTATTATGTGCCAGGAACTTGTCAAGAGCTGTAATATATTATCCCAGTTAATATTTTCACAGATTTCATAAGATATTCATACATATTTTCACCCATTGGCAGAGCAGGCAACTGCAACTTAGAGAGATTGAATAATTTTTCTAATATCAAATGGCTGAAAGTCAAAGAGATGAGATAGGAACAGAGAAGCAAGAACCAAAGTTTATTCTTTGTAGATAAAGTATTTATTGCCTTTTCAGATAAGGTACTTAAAGCCTTTCCTAACATAGAGTAAATCCAATAAAAAATGGGAAGGGGAAAATAAGGGCTATTTAATACACTCTAAAAGAATATTGATCTGATTATAAGAACAGAAACACTTTCTCATCAATCGTACTGTGATCTACTTTTAATGATTTGTGTTTGTTTTGAAAGGTAGGATGAAATGAGGAATTAATCATCTAGATGCTATTGTATTTATTATTTTCAACACCATTATTATTTGGAGATATCATTATTGTTTGGAAGATAATAATACAATTTAAAATTAAATTATTAAAATATATAAGCCTCCAGTGACAATAAATCAGTATGTTGGATATTGATACCCATATCTGAGAAAGTGATTTGCACTTTGCCTTTATTTTTGCTTAGTCAAAATAGAAACTTAGAAACCAAGTAAGAAAGGGAGAAAATAATTGAAAAATTGAAAGCCAGCAAAGGAATTTCTGTTTTATCATTTTTATTCTCATTTCAGTTGAGAATTTGTGCAGATGCTGTACTTTCCTAGATATTATAACTCTCTCCTAGTAACCACTAAGCTTTGCTACCATGTCCAATTGGTAATGTTTATGATGAGCTCCCACAGATTATTGTTAAAGTATATTAGAGACTATCTGGGAATTATTTCCTGAATGAAGAAAATAATGCTTAACACTCTCTAGGTTCTAAAGACTTCAGACTGAAGAACAGTCTGAAGATTTATGTCATAGTGCCAAGAACAGCTAGAGCACATTAAAACAGTGCTCCATGTGGAAGAATGGGACCTGTTACTGGGATGTCTGTACAGAAGGGGGCGCTGGAGCTCTGTTTGACAGTAGAGAAGACCTTGGGGCTTTTCAATTTAGTTCCCAGTGGAAGTTAGAGGAAAGGACAGCCTCTTCAATTCTCAGGTGAATTTGACAGAAAAACTTTTTGCCATGTCTACTACATTGTGTTCAAGGAGAAAAATCAGAATTTTGATGACAATCTGAAATGATTTGCACAAAATAGCTCTATAATTTGCAGTCCTTCCCCCCTCCTCCTTTTCCTCCTTCCCAGGCCTCTACCCTTCACACTGATTGAGGGAAAGTGCTACAGAGAGATGCTGGAATTCACAAATTCTAACCCAGACCTGAGGCTGCTTCTTTAGCCTTTGGCAAGCTGTTTTATCTCTTTCTGTCTTGCTTTTCTCATTTGAAAAATGAGGATAATAATGCTTTCTTCGTTCTGATTATTGATGAATATTGATGAAATAATGCTTTTAAAGAACTCTGAAAGAAAAAAATAAACTATGTACAGGACAGTACTGTTTTTCTTTACATTCAAAATAATAAAAAACTCTCCAGCATCACCATGGAAAAAAGATGTTTCTAGACACAGCTCTTCATAGATATAAGTATCCTTAAGTATTTGGTTTAGTTTAGTGTTCAAGGGTCTACACTAAAAAGCAGGATTTGTGGATATTTGATATTTTAAGCTATAATCATCAGTTTTCTCTAGCATCCCTAATTGCAATGCAGATTTTAATTTGGTCACTCTTTCTCAATTCCGCACTTTTGGTGCTACAATTCTTTGTATCTTGGGTTTGAACAGTGAAATAAAGTAAGCTACCCAGATACTCACTCCCCAGATTGTAGAATCTTACCATCTATTAATGCAAAAATAACTAAAAGAAAACAGAACCGCAGCACACATTGTAGTTACTTTCAAAATATATTTTCCACTTTTCCTAGCTGATATTGTAGTTAACCAAATATCATTCCAATCAAAAAATGGTTCAAGTTAGCCTGAGTCAATGAGACAACTTGTATTGTTAAATATACAACATTCACAGACATGAAATAATTTTGACTATGATTAATAATTAGGAAACTTCTAAGAATTAAATTTATAAATATCCTACAGAAGTCAAGTTATTGACCTATAATCGTATTAAAAGCAGAAGAGAAACAACTTCCTGTAATAAAGTTGGCTTTATTTTATTTGGCTTGTCTTATTTTGCAAAGGGCTTTTATTAGTCAGCTTTGCAAAGCTATAATGTAATATCTGTACAAGTCAACCTTGTACAAAGAAAAGGTTTATTTTGCTTTGGAAGTTCAAAGGAACAACACCTGAATCAGTTCAGTTCTGGTGAAGACCTCATGACAAATGGCTATTGCAATGGAGGGTCACATTTCAGAATGAGAAGTAATTTCTAAAGCCAGGAAACCAGAAAGGCGTGGAAAGACCAGGTTTGTTTCTTTTAATATAATTCTTGCAAGAACTACCAAGGAGACTGGGGTAGTGGCTCAGTGGTAGAGTGCTTGCCTAGCACACTTTAGGCACTGGGTTCAATCCCCAGCACCACATTAAAAAAAAAAAAAAAAAGAAAGAAAGAAAAGAAAATGAAAGAAAGAAACTAGACAAAATAAAGGTATTGTGTCCATCTACAACTAAAAATATTTTAGAAAAAGAAGTATCAAGGGGTTGTACAAGCACTACCTCATGACCCCAATGACCTGAGGAACTCACACTAAGTCCCACCTCTGCAAGTTTCCACAGTACTTTTCAGTAGCACCACACTGGGGACCAAGCACTCAATCACAGCAGACCCTTGGGAACACTGAAACCATACCCAAGGCATACTAGGACAATGTATTTTCATGGTTCTTTTATTGTAAATTGGAGTATTGTGGAAACTGTTAAGTATAGAAAGAAAGGAAAGGCACCATAAAATTAGGCTATTTGGAGCACTCCAAAATATCCATGGCATATTTCTAAAAGATCCCAATTTTCTTTTGGGCAACTATCTTTCTCTTAATAAGTGCTTAGAAATCAGATCACTCTGCTCTTCCAAAATGGAAACCAATATTCCGAGATAATCCTTCTGCTAGATATATATTCTCACTTTCATACAGTCACGAGCCTCCTTCATGATACGCTTTTGTAAGATTGGATCCCTTCTCAGTGTAATGACAAGAGATTGGATGAAACCCTGGGTTTATTTCAGTGATATTTCAAAGGTTTGTTTTTAGAAAGACAGTCACAATATAGATGCTCTCAGATTCTTGATTCTGTGCTGTTCAAAGACTGATGATATAATCTTTGTTTAAAACCTGGGAACATTCCTTTATGTTATACCTTCTCAAGAATTTTCTTTTTAAAGCATGTATAATATTTACCATAAGATGACTCTAATTTGAGTGTGAACATAATTTCAAATATGTATTTGCAATTTATATTTATTATTTTATAATTTACTTAGTCATAACTTTTGCCTGTTTATCAAGAATTTGGTTTTAACTCCCCTTCATGATTCATACTAGTTCTTTACATGTTCTAAGCATGAACATGTTTCTCTTTATTATGAGGCAACTCTATTCAGCTCATCTATTGATAAACTATTATGGTATTACTTTCCTTCATAAACGATTGGTTAATTTTACCAAACAAATACATACTTATAAATAATATTATCTTTTATTTTGAGCTCTTTCAGTTTACAACTGAAAATAGAATTTTCCTATATTTCTTCTAATGTTTTTATAACTTTGTTCTTAGCACTTTACATAGAATTTCTGCATAATGTGAGGCAGGCATTAAACTTGTTTAAACTGTGGGTGAATTTTCTCAGCACCATTTATTAAATAAATCATACTTTGTCAATTGACATGCATTCTACAGTTTTATCATATTTTTCCATTACTTCCAAAATGGCACATTCTCATAACCTTATTTACTACTCATATATTTTTTATATTTTTATCTCAAGTATGAATTCAAGTTTCATGGGGGAAACAAACACATCTGTGTTCTTCATTACTTCATCTTTAGAGTCTATAATTCACTAGAATGTGGAGGTAACCTAAAATATTTGTAAACTAAAGGCATACTTTTAAAAAAAAATAAGTGATCAATTTTTTCTTAATAAGGTAGGCATATGTTTTTATCATTTTCCTAGTTTATAGGTTCTATTTTTTTCTTTTTAGAATATTATTAATTAGTAAGAAATTTAACCTTACTAAATGTTTTTGTCTTAAATTTGTTGCGTGATGTATTTGGGTTTCTGTCTTTTTCATCGATGGTATTCTTGAATAGGAACAGAGCACTAGACCTGGTATAAGCAATGCTGAATAAATGAGTAATTACACAATTTAATTATTTATCCTGCAGATTGTTTCATTTGAACTAATTGGGTTTTACTGTTGTTTGTTTGAATGAATGAACTTTCAAAAATCCTCTGCAATATTTTCAATGAGAAACGGCTTAGAGAGAAAGATCTCCATGACTTTTCCCACCTGGGACTAAGCTGGGTACAAAGGTAGCTCCTTTTAGTGTGACTCACTTTTGTTAACGGGTGCATCTACCCTTACTCCTCAAGCACAGCATCTTATCACAAGGTCTATCATCCTCTTGTTAGCTAAGGACAAACCTGAAATGAATATTTGAGAGAATGTGTAACAGAAAGAATAGTTGACATAGTCAAAGACTGTATGTCATTTCCATTATGAAAGAATTGCACTTGTTGAATTAAAGATCTGACGCTTTGATCATGTTTGATATTCTGTGTGACAATTTTAGTCACATGTTTTAAGGACAACTCAACCCAGTATATTACATTTTGTCTAGATATTTAAATCAAAAGTCTAAATCATTTTTTCAGAGAACTTTCCTTGAATTGTTACCTTATTACTCAAATGTAGAGCACAAACAATGAGAAAGAAAATTCAAGTTATTTGGTGACATAAAACTTGAAATTAGAGACCTCATTTTAGGTGATAGGAAAACATTATTTTATAATATTTTCCAAGAAAATATTCTTTGGAAAATATCCCCATTATTATAGCAGAAGTATAACTAGAAACATTCACCTTACTGTTAGTTTTGTGAGAAAAAAGAGCAAAAATCATTTTTATTGAGAGAGATTTTCCGCTAAAAGCAGGAGTTGAAACATTGCCTTGTGGAATGAACAGTCTCATATAATCTGGTGGGGGTTATTGTTTGCTTTCAGCAATTTAATTAAAAGCTCAAACAAGTAAAGCCCACAGGGGATTTCTACCAGAAGCTAATTTATTGCTAAATGATATTCTGAGTAGTACAGCATAGAAAGTAGAATGTCTGCTGTAAGTAGCCTAATTTATAAGGGGAATTTATACAGTTAGCAATTCTTAAGAGGTGTACCTTGCATGGTGCAGGAGGGAAGATTTCCATCATTTAGCCTAATTACCTCTTTTTTTTGGGGGGGTTGACTTTTTTAATTATCTGTAGATACTGGTACTACATTCAAAAACTATGCATCCCTTGATTTTCTCTCTCTCTCTCTCTCTCTCTCTCTCTCTCTCTCTCTCTCTCTC